>JAOTQR010083818.1:0-37455 GCA_025774065.1 Solanum ossicruentum
TTGTTGAGTGTTTTCCTTTGTTTCAACCTTACTTGCACTTAATGTCTTCCTTAACATTTGCCTACATGCATCCATGAGTATTTCACTAATCCATATCTCTTTTCTTTGCATGAACATACTCATCTGAGCCCGTTGTGGACTCATCCTGCATTTGCATTTCCTTGGGCCATGGAGGCCCAATTCTCATCCTCTCCGAATCAATCTATACTCTTGGTTTTGGAGAACATTATACAGCAGCATAAGGAATGCCCGAAGTGGCAACAAATATTTAAACGGGACAAAGGCCAGGAATCGTCAACTCTCTTCTTTTATTTCTATATGTTTGTATTTATTTGAATGCTAACGTTTTATTGGTTTTAATTTAATTAAATTCCCCGGCATGTCAAACCATTTATGTCATTTTATTTTTTTATTTTATTTCGAAAAAGTATTTTGCATAAAAAAAATAAATGATAACAATAGAATCAAAACAAAAGTTATGATTTTATCATTTTAGTTTAATTTTTTTAAACTTAGTCAAATTTTCAAGTTAGTTAAATATTTTCAAGTTAAGTGAACATTTTTTCAAAATTAAATCAATTTTAAAATTAATCAATCTTTTTCAAGTCAAAGTTAGTCAAATCACTTAATCGCAGGATAACCGCATTTAGCGGCCATTTCGAGTGTGTAAAACCTTCTCGAAGTGGAAATGTGAACCCGAACCTATTTTCTGGAATTTTAAAAGATTTTTCTGTTAGGTCTTTTAAAATATTCAATGATTTGCTAATTATCTGTAAAATTAGGTGGCGACTCTGTTTTTTCTTTCGAATTTCAAAAATTGATTTTCTCTTATAAAAATTGAGTTTTAAACTGATTTTTGATTTTCTTTTCAAAAATAAAAAGCCATTTTCGGCATAACACCTAACACACAAATTGGTACCCATCTTTTAAGCCAAGACCCGACCCTAAAACTTGAAGTGGAAGTGGGGGATTCCAAGTAAGGATGAGGTAAATAAAATTTTTAAAATTTAAAATATTCTTTCAAAATAAAATTTTAATTTTTTTTGAATGGGTGTGGGGTTGGGGAGTTGGTTAGGGTGTCAGGATAGAGATTCGGGTAAAAAAATAAAAAATAAAAATATCTTCAAAAAAGGTTTTCGATTTTTTTTTGTTGGGGGGGGGGGAGCTAGTAGGGGGTCAGGGTAAAAAAAAGAAAACTATTTAAAATATTTTTCAAAATAAATTTTTATTTTTTTGTTGGGTTGGATTGGGGGAAGGGGGGCTAGTAGAGGGTCGAGATTGGGAGGGGGGAGGGTAAAAAAATGGCATTGTAATTTAAAATTGGTGGAGAGTTTTGAAAATTATTTTTCTTAGTTTTTAGAGAGAAGTCATTTTCTTTAAATTTGAGGAAAATAAGTTGAATTAGAAAATATTTTCAAAACATTTAGCCAACCAAACATTAAAAAATTAAAAAATATTTTTCCTCATACCAAACACACACTAAAGTTATTAAATTTTATTTTATAAAAATAAAATCATTCAACTTAGAATTTTCATCTTTTAAAAGCATTCATCTAAATTTATCACTAAAAAGATCCAATATAAGAAATAAATTGTTTTTAAAGCCATGTAAACATGAACTTCACGAATAAACAAAATTAAAGAAATATGATTTTCTTGTTTCAAGTTATTAAAAATTAAACAATAAAATAATATTTTTAATAAAAATTAACTGGGCTAATTATGGGTCAAAAAATCAGAGCCTACCTAGCGGAGTATATATTATTTCCAAGGCAGTAAAGATAACTTGCATATTTCAAATTTTGAAAATTTCAACTAATTATTTCATAAGTTGAATATCGAGAGTTGTTTAAATTATCAACTAAAATGAATAGGTATATATTCATAAGGTAGTCAAGAATAGCATGATAAGGTGACAATTAATCCATTCACAATATCGCATTAAAGTCGACCATATCCAACAATATCAAGTTAGCCACAATATCTCTCCTCATAAAAGTCACAAAACAACCTAGATACACCCGATTCACTACTAATGATTCAGGTGGACACCCAAATAGGCTTGGCAAGCGGCTCAAACATAATATCAATATCAGAAGCAAAATAGGATGACACATAGGAATAAGTAGAGCCTGGATCAAGTAAAACTAAATTTGAGCCATAGTACACTGGAACCATACCTGTGATAATCGCATCTGAGACCTCTACCTTTGATCTATCTAGAACAACATAATAAACTCTACACCCACCACGAGCACCACCTTTCGCTATAGCACGACCCCCTTTGGTACCCCCCCCCCCATGCCTGGGGTGTGTCCCTGGTTGTCAACGTTGGAGCTGGACAAGCTGACAACCTGCCCTGAAAAGACACCACGCCTGGGTGCACTGAAGGAACTATCACAACCCGCCTGAGTAGGTCGAGGCCTATAAACACTGTTAGAGGCTAGAATGGCTGCGTGGACTACCCGAACCTAATGGCCCTGTCTCTGAAACTCCCTGTCACGCGACAGGTTAAACAAGTCATACTAATGGAATCTCTTCCTGCAACCCTGTCTTTCATGTTTGATGCAATCTATCATACGAGCGTGATCCACTACATTTTGAAATGTGCCTCTAGCTAGAACTAAGGAAGTTGTAGCCTTCTGAAGATATCCTCTCAATCCCTTGACAAAGCATCTGATCCTCTCGAACTCAGTAGGGATGCTGGACAAGACATATCAGGACAATATATGAAATCTTGCCACATAGTCAAAAACGGACAAAGAGCCCTATTAAAGCCTATCAAACTCATCCCTGCAGCTGTCCTAAAGACTATATGGCAAAATCTCTCCAGAAATACCCCTGTAAACTACTCCCATGTCATAGATGGAGATGTAACAGGTCGACGAGCCAAAACTGACCTCCAACACTCCTTGGCTAGGCCGGTGAACTGGTAAGAGGTATAAGCAACTCCGTGTGACACAAGAATAGCTAGGTTACATAATTAATCCTGACACTTTGATAGGAAATCATAAGCTCTACCACTGAGGGTGCCATCAAACCTCAAAGGAGCTATCTGTACAAACCGCTCAAAGCTCTCCTGCTCAGTTGTGGACATGACTGGGCTGGCAGAAGATGGTGGCATGATAAATAAGGGTGGTGCAAAAGATAGAGGAATAGCCAAACTCTGAAGCTGAGAATCCGAACTCGGCAAAGATGTCTGAGGCGGAATCAAAGCTGTCATAGGAAGATCTTCTAAGGCTAAAGAAGGAATCACATGAATCATGGTTGGCTCAGATGGATCTATAGAAGGACCAATTGATGTGGTAGAAATCGGTACCTCAATAGCAGCTGGAGCGGGAGATGCTCCTTCCAATCCATCCAATACCCTCAAGAGTAACTCTTGAACCAAGGGTATAGCATCTGGGGTTGTGGAAGGTGGAATAGGATCTGTATACCTCACTGGCTCATAAATTGTCTCTAGAGAAGTCAATCTAGTCTGTCCTTTGAGAGGAGCTTCCCCTCTAGCAAGTCCTTGTCCACTGGCCCTATCATGAACCCTGTCTTAACCTCGAGTGGGAGTCACATCAGCTAACTCGATCTCTCCCACTAATCTTCATGATCTAGTAACTGACATTTGTGCAGACGGAGTAGATTAGATACTTTCAAAATAGGTTATATGAAGAAACACACAAATAGAAGATAGATATGAAACCTTTTCATATCAAGTGCCCCGTAGCCTCCATAAATTGTGTGTGTATGTTTACACACAAATTCATGAGATTCCACTAGACAACCTATCCTTGACTCACGATGAAACGACCCAAAACAAAGTGCCCAAAAACGTGCCTCGAAATACCCAAAATTTTAATTTCCATATATCAAAAATTTATTTATTATTTCAAAAATCTAACTTCATATTTGTGATCAGGGGGTAAAAATTAGGTGAAAAAGGATCTAACCTCAATTTAAGAGTGAAAGAATAATAATTATAAATTTTTACGGGACTATTTCCAATAAGTTATTCGCGATGCTTCTGGAGAGATTATATATTAAATATGACAAGTGTGAAATTTGATTGAAGGAGGTTGCACTCTTGGGTCCTGTAGTGTCGGGGGATGGTATAAAAGTGGATCCTAAGAAAACTGATATGATTAGGAATTGGCCTAGACCATTGACCCCATCGGACATTAGGAGCTTCTTGGGCCTTGCGGGTTACTATAGAAGGTTTGTGAATGGGTTCTCGTCCATTGCTTCTCCTATGACAAAATTGACTCAAAAGAACGTGAGGTTTGTGTAGATCGATGAATGTGAGAAAAGTTTCCAAACATTGAAAGATAGACTTGTGTCTGCTACTATATTGTCACTACCAGATGGGCTTGAGGGTTTTGTGGTGTATTGTGATGCATATAGATTTAGTTTGGGTTGTGTGCTAATGCAAAATGGTAAGGTCATAGCCTATGCTTTTAGACATCTCAAGGTGCATGAAAAGAACTACCCTACCCATGATCTTGAATTGGCCGCCATGGTGTTTGCGTTAAAGATTTGGCATCATTATTAGTATAGGGTGCATGTTGATGTCTTCACTGATCATAAGATTCTCCAACATGTCTTCACTCAAAAAGATCTTAACTTGAGACAAAGGAGTTTGCTAGAACTCCTTAAGAACTATGACATAAGCATGCATTACCATTCGGGTAAGGCAAATGTTGTGGCGGATGCTTTGAGTCGGGTGTCTATAGGTATCCTATCTCATGTGGATGTTGGTAATAGGGAGATGGCTAGAGAGATACATAGATTGGCTAGATTGGGGGTGAGGTCAGAAGATGTGGGTAATGGTGTGGTTACTGTTGATGGTCCCAAATCTTCTTTGATTGATCAGGTGATAGCAAAATAAGACCTAGAATCCTCCTTTCTTGAATTGAAGGCCTTGGTGAAAGAGGGAAAAATAGAGGTTTTCTCCCAAAAGGGAGATGGGACTCTTAGATATCAAGGTAGGTTGTGTGTGCCATGTATTGATGGTTTGAGGGAGAGAATTCTTGATGAAGCCCATAATTCCTCTTATTCTATCCACCCCAGCTCCACCAAAATGTATAGAGACTTGAAGGATGTGTATTGGTGGGGAGGCATGAAGAGGGAAATTGCTTAATTTGTTTTCGGTTGCCATAGTTGCCAACAAGTCAAGGCCGAACATCAAAGGCTGGGTGGCCTAACCCAAGACATAGAGATTTCCACTTGGAAGTGGGAGGTGATTAACATGGATTTTGTGATTCGGTTACCTAAAACTAGTAAAGGTTTTGATTCCATATGGGTGGTGGTTGATAGGATGGTGAAATCGACTCACTTTCTACTGGTCAAGACTACATATGGGGCTGAAGAGTATGCAAGGTTGTACATCCATGAGTTGATGAGTTTACATGGGGTTTCTTTATCCATCATATTGGATCGGGGTGCATAATTTACTTCACACTTTGGAGATCTTTTCAAAGGGGTCTTGGCACTAAAGTGCACCTCGGTACGACCTTCCACCCTCAAATAGATGGGTAAGACAAAAGGACAATTCAAACACTTGAGGATATGCTTAGGGCTTGTGTCTTGGAGCTCAAAGGAAGTTAGGATAACCATATTCCATTGATTGAATTTTCCTACAACAATAGCTATGACTCTAACATAGGTATGACTCCATTTGAGGCTCTTCATGGGAGATGTTGTAGATCATCGGTGGGTTGGTTTGAGTTAGAGAGGTGGCTTTATTGGGGACGAATCTGGTTATGGAAGCTCTTTATAAAGTTAAGATGATTAGGGAAAGGTTGAGGACAACCCAAAGTTGTCAAACATCATATGCCGGTGTGAGAAGAAGAGACCTAGAATTCCAAATGGGTGACTGGATTTATTTGAAGGTTTCTCCAATGAAAGGTGTAGTCCGTTTTGGTAAAAAGGGCAAGTTGAGTCCAAGGTACGTTTATCCTTATGAGGTGATTAAGAGGGTTGACAAGGTATCTTATGAGTTGAAGTTGCCTAGTGAAATGAATTCGGTCCATCCGGTGTTCCATGTCTCTATATTAAGAAAATGTGTTGGTGCTCCTAATGCAATTGTACCTCTTGATGTTATGGGTGATGTGGAGGATAACTCAGCTTATGAGGAGAACCAATTCAGATATTAGATAGGCAAGTAAAGAGATTGAGGAACAAAGAAGTGGCATCCATTAAGGTCTTTTGGAGGAACCAACAAGTCGAAAGTGCTACTTTGGAGGCCGAAGTGGACATGTAAAAGTGGTATCTTTATCTTTCCATTCCACTCAAGCCTAAAGTACTAATCCTAAGCCTCATATTCGATTTCAAGTTCTATATTTCATCCCTTATGTCACTCATATGCATTCATATTTAAGTTGGTAAACTTATGATGATTTTACACTTATGTTAAGGAATTAAAAATGATGTTTTACATGTTATGTTGCATCCTCGTTGCGCTGATTTGTTCATGATCACGCTTGTCTTGTATTTTTTTTTACATTCGAGGACGAATATTCCCAAGGGGAAGATAGTGAAACAACCCCTAAAAAAAGTTCCAAAAAACGTGCCTCAAAATGCCTAAAATTTTAATTTCCATATATCTAAAACTCCGTTCGTTATTTTGAAAATATGACTTCGTATTTGTGATCAGCGGGTCAAAATAGGTGAAAAAGGGTCTAACCTCGATTTAAGAGCAAAAGAATGGCAATTATAAGTTTTTAAGGGACTATCTGAAGTAAGCTATTCGCGATGCTTCTGCGAAGCGCCTTGGGGGCGCTTTAGTACAAATCCCTCTTCACGTTCTCTCTGCGATGCGGAGATGTGTTTTTCGCCTGGGAGTTTTTCTTGTGCGGCCCAAAATATTCTAATTGTTGGGCCCAAGTTTCCCAAACGTGTATTTATCTATACTTAGTCAAATTTAACCCTTATATCATCCTAAACATTTTCCAATACTCCCCAAAATACTTAGCCATACTTTCACTCCAAATTTCAAGACTCAAAACCCTCATCCGGATTTAAGGATTCTCTTCAAGCTTCAAGTCACCATTGTCAACCTTCGCCAAGAACATTTCCAAAGCTACGGTATGTAGTGTTGAACCATTGGGTCCTTTCACCCATGATGCCTAAGCCTCCTTTTTACTAATATTTCATGATTTAAAGTTGATTTTATATGTGGGTCTTGTATATTGAGAAATTTAATGCACTGTGATTCTAGTTCATGAAAGTATGGTTGTTTTAGCATGTTCTGAGCTTCAAATCATAGATCTAATGTTGGATTTGATGAGGGGTTTTGATGTGAATGTCTTTGAGATGTTGCAAGTTGTTGATTGATGGTTTTACAATGGATTTTCTTGCATTATTTAGTCTCTAAACTGTGTGGTCTTTTACCCCTATTACACAGCCCCCAAGATGTTTGATAAAATGTCCGGTTATGGTTTTATGAGGAAATGAATGTCCAAAGCATGAGATATGATATGAATGATATCATGATGATGAAATGAGCTTATGTGCATGATTATTCCTATAAGAAATGTTGTACTAGAGCCTATGATAAATCTTATATGAAGTATTGCATTAGACCATGCCCGATCCAGGGGGACAAGAGCCCGGGTAACCATGTTGGGGGTTTATACTCATCAACCATGCGAGGGGTTTATACTTCGTCACCGTGTTAGTAAGGTATGATTACTATCAACCATGTAAGGGGGTATACCAACACAACCACCAAGGGGTTTAACCTTGAATAACTATATTGGTCTCTTCTACACATATGATATTCTATATGAGTATGGATTACTTAAGCATGTTTTACTTATGCATTGACCATACATGTCATATTGCTATATTATGCCTATTGCCTATTGTTATGCATGTTGACTATGAAGCTTTTCTCTTGTTGCTTGCATCCCACATACTTAGTACATTCAAACGTACTAACGCATACTCTTGCCTACATGATATCACCATGTAGGAACCAGTGCCCAAATTGATCATCATCCTCCTCCATGTGGCTAGACGGTGCTATTCCAAGCTTATTGGTGAGTACTCCATTTCGGGGACCTTGGATTATGTTTTTCCTCTTATCTATGTATTGAGACACTATCCTATGTTCTACTTGATTATGAGGGTGAGCCGTTACTTTGTCTTGCCCCTACTCTATATATGTATGTAAGGTGTTTGTTGGACAAGATATGTATTTATAATATGAGCTATGATTCCTTGTCTCTTTATCTTGACATGTTGTAAAGCTTTCTGTTAGCCCCAATGCTCTAATCTATTCTACATATCTTTTGTATGCTTCTGAAACTAAGGATGTGTAATGACAAGTTAAGATACTTGTTTGGGGTTCCTTCGGGTTCCCTATTCACCGTGTCACGTCTTGGCACAGGGCTTGGGTCGTGAAAAACTTAGTATTAGAGCACTAGGTTGATAGATCCTCGGAGTCCAACACACCGCGTCGATTAGAGTCCTATTTATGGTTGTGAAGCACACCATGACTATGAATAGGAGGCTATGAGACGTTTTAGGAAATGTTCCCCTTCTTCATGTTCTAAGTTGTGCTATAGAGTTGTGATAAGTGTTTTCCTCCTAACGATTGTTCTTTGCTATGCTAGATCATGTTGAGTACAAGAGGAAGAAGGGCACAAACTCCTAAGGAGCAACCTACCAATGGTGAGCTTCGGGATGCTCTTACTATGCTTGCCCAAGTAGTGGTCAACCAAGTCCAACAAGGGTCCCAAGCCCCTCATGCTAATACCCCCGGAGCTAGGGTAAGATACTTCATGAGGATGAATCCTCCGGTTTTCCATGGGTCAAATGTGGATGAAGATCCACAAGAGTTTATTGATTAGGTCTATAAAATCTTGTCTATTATGGGTGTTGGGCCAAATGAGAAGGCGGAGTTGGCAATGTCCTAACTCAAAGGCGTGGCCCGAATTTGGTTTGATCAATGGAAGGGTGAGATGGGTAATGACTATGTGGTGCTTTGGGAGGAATTCAAGTTAGCCTTCCTTAATGGATTCTTCCTTCTTGAGCTTAGGGAAGCAAAGTTGGTTGAGTTTGTGAACTTGAAGCAAAGTGCTATGAGTGTGAGGGAGTATGCCCTCAAATTTAATCAACTTTCAAATTATGCTCCTCACTTGGTCGCCGATCCTAGGTCAAGGATGAATAAGTTTTTTATGGGGATTTCCGACTTGGTAAGTGAAGAATGTTGGTCCGGCTTGTTTATTAGTGATATGTATTTGTCTTAGTTGATGACTTATGCCGAGCAAATGGAAGAGGAGAAATTGAGAAAGATGAGGGACCATAAGGCCAAGAGAGCTCGATTTGGGGGCAAGTTCCACATGGGTGCTAGATTTCGTCAAGGGCAAGGGCCTCCTCATGCTACTAATAGGGGTTTTCCAATGACCTCCCTAGGCCATAAGGTGTTGGTAGGATGGTTCCTAACAATGTGTGACCTAAATGTGGGAGAACCCATGGAAGGTAAGGGGTTGGTGAAGTCCTCGATGTTGTTACCAATATGTTGAAAATCTTTGATCTTAATATATATGCTTTGATTGATCCTGGTGCCAACTTTTCCTTTGTTATCCCCTTTGTTGCTAGAAAGTTTCATGTTGAGTCGGAGTTGTTGCATGAGTCATATGAGGTATATTGGTGCATCTATTATTGTTAAGAGGGTGTATAGAAATTGTCCGGTTTGCATATTGCATAAAATATTACCTTGTGATCTTGTTGAATTAGAAAGGTCGATTTTGATGTTATTCTTGGGATGGATTGGTTGCATGCCTACTATGCTTCTATTAATTGTAGAACCCATAGGGTCAAGTGTCAATTCCCAAATGAACCCGAAGTCATGATGTGGTAGTAAGGGGTAAGTTCATCTCATGCATTAAAGCCCACAGGTTGATTTCCAAGGGGTGTTTGTATCATCTTGTGAGGATCAAAGATGTGGAGTCCAAAGTCCCTTCCATTGAGTCGGTCTCGGTTGTAAATGAGTTTCTTGATGTTTTCCCAAATGGCCTTGCCGGTGTCCCTCCCGAAAGAGAGATAGATTTTGGCATAGATCTCCTTTACGACACTCAACCTATCTCCATTCTCCCTTACAATATGGCCCTGGTGGAGTTGAAGGAGTTAAAGGAGCAATTGAAAGATTTGTTGAAAAATGGATTTATTAGACCTAGCCAATCACCTTGGGGTGTACCGGTGTAATTTGTAAAGAAGAAAGATGGATCACTTAGAATGTGCATTGACTACCAGCAACTCAATTGGGTTACTATAAAGAATAGCTATCCTCTTCCAAGGATTGATAACTTGTTTGACCAATTACATGGGGTAGCATTTTCTCTAAGATTGATCTTAGGTCCGGGTACCATCAAGTGAGGGCAAGGGAGTGTGATATTCCCAAGATGGCCTTTCGGAGTTGATATGGGCATTATGAATATGTGGTGATGTCCTTTGGATTGACTAATAGACCGACCATCTTCATGGACCTAATGAATAGGTTCTTCAAACCCTACCTTGATTCCTTCGTTATGGTCTTCATTAATGATATTTTGATCTACTTCTATAGTAGGGAAGAGTATATAGGCCACTTGAGGGTTGTGCTGCAAAGATTGAGGGAAGAGAGATTATATGCTAAATATGACAAGTGTGAATTTTGGTTGAAGGAGGTTTCATTCTTGGGTCATGTGGTGTTAGGGGATGGTGTGAAAGTGGATCCTAAGAAAAACGATATGATTAGGAATTGGCCTAGACCATTGACTCCATCGGACATTAGGACATTCTTGGGCCTTGTGGGTTACTATAAAAGGTTTGTGAATGGGTTCTCCTCCATTGCTTCTCCTATGACAAAATTGACTTAAAAGAAGGTGAGGTTTGTGTGGATCGATGAATGTGAGAAAAGTTTCCAAACATTGAAAGATAGACTTGTGTCCGCTCCTATATTGTCACTATCGGATAGGCTTGAGGGTTTTGTGGTGTATTGTGATGCATATAGAGTTAGTTTGGGTTGTGTGTTTATGCGAAATGGTAAGGTCATAACCTATACTTCTACATAACTCAAGGTGCATAAAAAGAACTACCCTACCCATGATCTTGAATTGGCCGCCGTGGTGTTTGTGTTAAAGATTTAGCGTCAGTATTTGTATGAGGTGCATGTTGATGTCTTCACCGATCATAAGAGTCTTCAATATGTATTCACTCAAAAATATCTTAACTTGATACAAAGGAGGTAGCTATAACTCCTTAAGCACTACGACATGAGTGTGCATTGCCTTCCGGGTAAGGCAAATGTTGTGGCAGATGCTTTGAGTCGGGTGTCTATGGGTAGCGTAGCTCATGTCGATGTTGGTGACAGGGAGATGGCTAGAGAGATGTATAGATTGGCTAGATTGGGGGTAAGGTTATAAGATGTAGGTAATGGTATGGTTGCTATTGATGGTTCCAAATCTTCTTTGATTGATGAGGTGATAGCAAAATAAGACCTAGACTCCTCATTGCTTGAATTGAAGACATTGGTGAAAGAGGGAAAAATAGAGATTTTCTCCCAAGGGGGCTATGGAACTTTTAGATATCAAGGTCGGTTGTCTGTGGCATGTGTTGATGATTTGAGGGAAAGAATTCTTGATAAAGCACATAATTCCTCTTATTCTATCCACCCCAGCCCCACCAAAATATATAGAGACGTGAGGGATATGTATTGGTGGGGAGGCAAGAAAAGGGACACTGCTAAATTTGTTTCCAGTTGCCATAATTGCCCACAAGTTAAGGCCGAACATAAAAAGATAGGTGGCCTAAACCAAGACATAGAGATTCCCACTTGGAAGTGGGAGGTGATTAACATGGATTTTGTGGTTGGGTTGCCCAAGACTAGAAAAGGTTTTGATTCCATATGGGTGGTGGTTGAAAGGATGGTGAAATCGACTCAGTTACTATCGGTCAAGACTACATATGGAACTGAAGAGTATGCACATTTGTACATCCATAAGTTAGTGAGGTTACATGGGGTTCCTTTATCCATTATATCGGACCAGGGTGCACAATTTACTTCACACTTTTGGAGATCTTTTCAAAGGGGTCTCGGTACCAAAGTTCATTTTAGTATGACCTTCCGCCCTCAATTAGATGGCCAAGTCAAAAGGACGATTCATTCACTTGAGGATATGCTTAGGGCTTGTGTCTTGGAGCTTAAAAAAAAGTTGGAATGAGCGTCTTCCATTGATTGAGTTTGCCTACAATAATAGCTATTACTCTAGCATCGATATGGCTCCATTTGAGGGGAGATGTTGTAGATCACAAGTGGGTTGGTTTGAGTTGGCGAGGTGGCTTTATTGGGGTTGGATCTGGTTATGGAAGCTCTTGAGAAAGCTAAGATGATTAGGGAAAGGTGATGATAGCCTATAGTCATCAAAAATCGTATGTCGATGTGAGAAGAAGAGACCTAGAATTCCAAATGGGTGATTGAGTTTGTAATGAAGGTTTCTCCAATGAAACTTGTAGTTCGTGTTGGTAAAAAGGGGAAGTTGAGTCCAAGGTATGTTGGTCCTTATGAGGTGATTAAGAGGGTTGGTAAGGTAGCTTATGAGTTGAAGTTGCCTAGTGAAATGAATTTGGTTCATCCGGTATTCCATGTCTCTGTATTGAGAAAATGTGTTGGTGATGCTAATGCCATGTACCTCTTGATGTTGTGGGTGATTTGGAGGATAACTTAACTTATAAGGAGAACCCGGTTCAGATCTTGGATAGGTAAGTGAAGAGATTGAGGCACAAAGAAGTGACATCGGTTAAGGTCTTTTGGAGGAACCAACAACTCAAAAGTGCTACTTTGGAGGTTGAAGTGGACATGCAAAAGCAGTATCCTTATCGTTTCTACTCCGCTCAAGCCTAAGGTACTAATCGTAAGTCTCATATGTGATTTTAAGTTCTATATTTCAGCCCTTATATCAGTCATATGCATTCATGTTTAAGTTGGTAAATTTATGATGATTTTATACTTATGTTAAGGATTTGAAATTGATGTTTTAAATGTCATGTTGCATCCTTGTTGGGCTGATTTGTTCATGATTACATTTGTCTTGTACGTCACTTTTACATTCAAGGACGATTGTTCCCAAGGGGGAGATATTGAAACGACCCCAAAAGAAAGTGCCCAAAAACGTGCTCCGAAATGTCTATAATTTTAATTTTCAAATATCTAAAGTTTCGTTTGTTATTTCAAAAATCTGACTTCATATCTATGATCGAGGGGTCAAAATAAGGTGAAAAAAAGTCTAACCTCGATTTAAGAGCGAAAGAATAGCAATAATAAATTTTTAAGGGACAATTTCTAGTAAGCTATTCGCGATACTTCTGCGACACGCCTTGGGCGCGCTCTAGTACAAATCCCTCTCCATGTCCTCTCCACGATGTGGAGATGTGTTTTTTGCCTGGGAGTTTTTCTTGTGCGGCCCAAAATATTCTAAGTGTTGGGCCCAAGTTTCCCAAACGTGTATTTATCTATACTTAGTCAAATTTCACCCTTATATCATCCTAAACATTTCCCAATACTCCCCAAAACACTTAGCCATACTTTCACTCTAAATTCCAAGACTCAAAACCCTCATCCAAATTTAAGGATTCTCTTCAAGCTTTAAGTCTCCATTGTCAACCTTCGCCAAGAACTTCTCCGAAGCTAAGGTATGTGGTGTTGAACCATTAGGTCCTTTTACCCATGGTGCCTATGCCTCATTTTACTAATATTACATGACTCAAAGTTGATTTTACATGTGGGTCTTGTATATTGGGTAATTTACTGCACAATGATTCTAGTTTATGAAAGTATGATTGTTTTAGCATGTTTTAAGCTTCAAATCTTGGATCTAATGTTGGATTTGGTGAGGGGTTTTGATGTGAATGTCTTGGGGGTGTTGAATGATGGTTTTACAATAGATTTTCTTGCATGATTTCATCTCTAAATTGCATGGTATTACACACCCCAAGGTGTTTGATAAAATATCTGGTTATGGTTTTATGAGGAAATAAAGGTCCAAAGCATAAAATATGATATGAATGATGTTATGATGATGAAATAAGCCAATGCATATGATTATTCCTATATGAAATGTTGCACTAGAGCCTATAATAAATCCTATATGAAGTGTTGCATTAGACCATACCCGATCCGGGGAGACAAGAGCTCGGGTAACCATGCTGGGGGTTTATACTCATCAACCATGCGAGGGGTTTATACTTCATCACCGTGTTGGTAAGGTGTGATTACCATCAACCATTTGAGGGGTTTATACCGCACACCCACCAAGGGGTTTATCCCTTGAATAGCTAGATTGGTCTCTTCTACACATATGATATTCTATATGAGTATGGATTACTTAAGTATGTTTTGCTTATGCATTGATCATACATGTCATATTTTTATATTATGCATATTTCCTATTATTATGCATGTTCACTATGAAGCTTTTCTCTTGTTGCATTGCATCCCACATACTTAGTACATTCAAACGTACTAACGCATACTCTTTCCTACATGATATCACCATGTAGGAACCGGTGCCCAAGTTGATCATCATCCTCCTCTACGTGGCTAGACGGTGTTATTCCAAGATTATTGGTAAGTACTCCATTTCGGGGACCTTGGATTATGTTTTTCCCTCTTATCTATGTATTGAGACACTATCTTATGTTCTACTTGATTATGAGGGTGAGCTCGGTTATTTTGTCTTGGCGCCTGCTCTATCTATGTATGTAAGGTGTTTGTTGCACAAGTTATGTATTTATGATATGAGCTATGATTCCTTGTTTCTTGATCTTGACATGTTGCAAAGCTTTCTGTTAGCCCCAATGCTCCAATCTATTCTACATGTCTTTTGTATGCTTCCACAACTAAGGATGTGTAATGACAAGTTAAGATACTTGTTTGGGATTTCTTCGGGTTCTCCATTTGTCGTATCACGTCTAGGCTCTAGGCTTGGGTTGTGACACACGAGCCCAATGGACTTAGTGCTCTGATACCAAACATGTAACAATCCAAAATCGAATCACCACTCAAGAAAATAAAGTAAAGCAGAAACAATCACAACATAACATATCCAAAATTTGGAATCATGAGTATAAGAGCATGTAAAGTGGTACGATAAAGTAAATACAACTATCTCAAATGGAATACAAAGCTGATAAGATATGATAACAAGTATGAAAAGAGACAATAAAAGAAGTCTCACAGATCCACGATTACTTGAAAGCTGAGCCTCACTGCTAAGATCGAGATAACTGAAGAAAGCTCTGCTAGAGTGAATCAACCATCCGATACAGGTCACTATGCTCGATCTGCAGGAAGGAAACAAAGTAAAGGTGAGTATACCAAAATGTACCCAGTAGGTTCAACTGACTAGGTAAGAAAAATTGAACAAGTATGTACTAACTAAGAGTCTCTATCACCTGCAAAACAAGGTTAGTGGACAATATAAACAAAGGTAAAAGCAAGTAAAGACAGTAAATTCAATCAATGATACAATGCATGAATGCAATGGCACCGCAGTCTACATATGAGGTGAAACCACAACCACCATAGGGATGATATACACATTTATCGAGCTAAAGCTACTAGATTGAACCCGGGGGAATCGCAGGCCATGTACTCAAATATCTCAATGCATTGCAGCCCATAAGTAGAAGTATCTTATGGTATTGTAAGCCTCGTATTGAAGTGTCTCAAGGCATCGCAGGTCGTATAACGAAATAACTCCGTATATCATAATATCACAAATGGTACGGATGCATTAAGATGTGTGCATACCAATGCAACCATTCAAGTATAAGATAGGTGCATATCTATGCAACCAGTCAAGTATGTATGTAATAGCAACATAAATGACAACTGATATGTACACTTACATAACACATCAAATGGACTACACTATGTGTATAAACTAGTACTACAAGACCATCATTATATCTCATATCATCATTAACTCATCAATAACCAGGACGTCAATGAAAAAAGGCTCCATAAGTAGCCAAGTAAGCTCATAGATCTCGAATTATCACAATCATCAATTAATCACAACACTATCCAAAGGCTATCACAAATACCATATTATCATAATGATATCCAAAATTATCTCAATTCACATGATTTCATCTCAGTTTATCAATATGATCGCCAGTTACTCAATTTTCGACATAATTGATATTACATTACCATCAAATTCTATCATATTGTACAATTGATTCATAATTCAATCAAAATCTTACAATGATCTCATGAACACGTCTAGTAACTCTAATTCAGACCCCAAAAAGGTTAATATTACCTATCTCGATGCCGAAACTGCACTAAGACAAGCTTTCTATCAACTTAACATCTAAAATGACCCCCGGATAGATCAATCACTATCAGAAATAGATACTACGCGTCAACAGGTAAATTTTAATACCCATATTCGCATGAATTAGACACAGGGGCAAAATGATTAAAACTAGGGATAAAATTCAAAGTTCTCAATATGAAAACTGACTTTAAAATTAGGTTCTACACGAAAAATGGGGTCTGTGGATGAAAACTCCACAAAAATCGAGTTCAAATCGAATAAGAAATCACCATTTAAAGTTTTAAAATAATATACCAAAATTCCCCAATTTTGGATATTCAAAATCATGAAATTCAAGACAAAATCAAGATATGAATACTAAAAATGAATTAAAATATTGTTAGAAACAATAACCCAGAATAATCCCTAAAAATATTCACCCAAAATTGCCCCAAAAAGCTTGAGGCTCGTAAAAAAAATTGAAAATGGTGTTTTCCTGAGTTTTAAAACTGATCAGATAAAATGTACTTCGCGAACGCGGGTGGGTTCCCGCGAATGTAGAGGGGAAGGATCCAACAATGCTCTGCAAATGCAGAGATTGAGAAACACTATCCTTTGCAAAGGCGAATATACAACAAGTGCACCTCCGTGAATGTGGAGCCAAGGGTGCGAATGCGGAGAACAAACCAGGGTTGCACCAGAAAATTTGCACTATCTAACATAGGACTATCCAATTCTCGGAAAGGCACTCAGAACTCATCTACAATCAGAATTTAATAAATCAAATATGTATTCTTACCAAAACCGGCGATTCGGACTCAACAACATAATCAGAATTCGATTCTGAGGTCTCCACGATACACTAATCAATGCATATCAAATAAACTAGTTTAAGATTCAAATAGCAAAACTGCCCTCCACAGCTCGAAAAATTATGATGAGACCATTTCTAGTGTTAATTTCACCATCCAGAGCTACTGAAACTGTCAGAATTTTAATATGAACTTTTGAACTCTGAATGTGATCAAAGTCAAACTTTGACTCCGAAAATGACTAAAAATGCATCTTTTGGGCCTAAAAACCTCATTTCAATTTCGAATGCAGTTTTATAACTTCTCCTAAATCAGATTCTTCATAGCTAATGAAATCGACAAATTTCGATCGATACCCAAAACTCAAAATGACACAAAAACTCACTTTTCAAGAACTTAAGCCTTCAAAAATGCTAAAATTCATATTTTTCAACTTTTAAAACTCAGGATTTCAGTTCCA
Organism: Solanum ossicruentum; assembly: GCA_025774065.1. Taxonomy (NCBI): domain Eukaryota; kingdom Viridiplantae; phylum Streptophyta; class Magnoliopsida; order Solanales; family Solanaceae; genus Solanum; species Solanum ossicruentum. The sequence goes on from JAOTQR010083818.1 coordinate 17,571, forward strand.
ATAATATAGATAGTTTAAAATAGGCCCAAAGCAATTTAAGAAAGTGTAAAAAAGTAATTTTCACAGATAAGTTAAAAAATGACGAACTAGGTCATTTACAAGTGGGTTTATAACTTATGCATAATTTCAAGTTATATGAATTAATAATGACGGTATAGTATAGTTCATGTCGAGTTTACAAAATGAAAGAGGTAATTTTTTTCTCTGTCTTTTTTGCCACAACTAAATATTATCCTCAGTAGGCGCTTTCTCATTCCTTTTGCACTTTTTCACGCTTGTTTTTGCAATTGCACCCAACACCCCAATAATCTCATGTACCATATCCTGTTCTCATCACTTACAACAGGCCACCACAGATCACTCCAACATATCTACGTATAAGATCTAAATCCATTGCTACACCTTAGCACTGTCCAAACACCAACATGATTCTTAACAATGCGTGTAGATTTGATTTAACTTACAAATGGTATTTCAGACATAGTCTGCTAGAACCAATAATGGTTGGCTAAGATATAGTATTCACAATTCTATGCCCTGCCTTTTTTAACTTGGGCAACATGATGCCAGATTTGATTGATGGTTAGGATGTACCATTTGACGGTTCTCAGGACATGTCTTTGCATTTGTTCAACATGCCATCACAAACTCATCCAATATATCTAGATAAACTGCTTCATCAATATGGTCCATTGAATTTACACAATATTTTCTTGTCTTTGAAACTATGCCCATAGTCGTTGCAAATTTCTTCTAGCTATCCAAACGCCTCTGTAAGTTGTTAGGAATTATCCAAACTCCTCCCTTTTTCTGCTTCTTATCCCCTGTTTCATCCAACCAATTTTCCTTTAGCACCTCTTCCACTAGAAAAACAAAAGAAATCACTACTCACTTTTACATATTCATAGGTGTTTGATTTACTTTATCAAATTGTCCCGTAGGTTCAGTTTGATAATAACAATTTTGATTCTTAGAATGTTACATCGGCAGCTATAATTGATTGGTCACACATTATTATAATTCTAGATACAATGATCAGAAAAAATAAAATGAACCCTGTCTGATAAAAAAATTCAAGAAAATCTCCCATGGTAAATTGTTTTTCTAAGAATATTCTAATTGAAGACGGTAAAATTATGTTATGTGCTTCTGTTCTACAATTGATACATATATATGCATAGAGAGACTCAATGATTCTTCACTTTTTCAGCTACGACATACATCACTAGATGCCTCAACCATCGCTTTATCTTTTCCCACTGAAAGACTTTGGTCCTGGCTTTTGATGCTATGCACAATGCTACCACCAAATCTTACAATCTATCCGGGTATGCTCTTTATAATAAATATCGTATTTCCCCCGTTTCTCTCTTTTCTACTCAACAACTTACCCTTACCCGTCTTCTATATAAAAAAGCAGATGAGCATTATCGAATAATTATAAGTAAGCGTAATGAAGTAGTTCACATTTTTCAATGAATTAAACCTACTCCATTTAGACATTTAAGCTTCTTTCAATTAATAAACGCAATTGAAAATCACTTTGAGTTGTTCATTGGCCATTAAAGTATTTTGAATATAGGTTCTCATAGATTCATTAAGAAACAATAAGTTATTTACCTCAACATGTTTACTAATCTAGAAAATTTCTTCTTTTGTCTAGTAATGATTATTATGCATAGACCCCAAATTTTGTAGTCCCTCGAATTTATGCTACATTAATCTTTTGATCTTTATGGATACTATACTTCATGCATGACACTTAATTGTGTTTTCTTATAACTGTCACGTCCTAGGAGGGTACCCTAGACGTGGCCGGCATTCAGAGACTATTGCTAGTCCCCAAGCGAATCACTTGATCTCATCGCATTCATTCATTCAACATAACTTAAGAAATCAGCAAAAGACTATGATAGTAAGAAGTAGACAGTCTAAGTCTCAAATACTGTATCAAATAAATAGGCTAGTATGAAAGAAACCAACTCAATAAAATCTCAATGTCAATAACTCAATTCTAGTATATGAAGCCTTTATAACTATCAAATGGTGCCAATGACAGACCCATGACTACTTCAAAACAAAATGAAGCTAACCCAAGTCTATCTATAGAAAGCAAGATGAAAATGTCTCTGAAGTAAAGAAGGTTCACCAACTCTGCTGACTGCGATAGATCCTCAATGGTGCACCTGTTGACGATCTCTAATACTTGCCTCTGCATCATAAAATAATGCAGTCTAAAGGGGACGTCAATATGTGATATGTACGAGTATATAAAATAGCTGAATAAAATAGATACAGAAAGAATAATATCGAAATAACATCAACAAAGAAGGTATATACTCAATCAGAATGTCAAATGTCTGTCTAAAGCAAATAATAAAGAGTAGAAAAATGACCCATTAATACCAATCAAACCTCATCAATCAACTCAATTCAACTCAAAGCGATTCAGAGAGTACTATCAATATAAGACTTATTTGGGAGTTTCTCTTATCCGACAATAATCACTTATGAGTCAATAATTGTACAACAATCCCATTGATTTTACCACAACCATTTCGTACTTGCCAAATAAAGAATGAACCGAATCCACTGGGCATCTAGCCTCAACAAGTCCTCTATTGTTTTCAGGGATTTTAACTCAAGAGGGAACCTAAATATAATGGTTCTATCCTCACCTGCGCTTGGCGACGTAGTTAATGAGTGCCAGTTGGATTTACTCTTACTCATTTCGGTGCTCGATACTCCTCCCAAGACGCAATGCTCATAAGACTCCTCATCTCAATCGATCATCTCGTGGAGGCTCTCATCATCTCAATCAGTCTCATCTCTATTATCTCATTAACTCAACTCAATTAGGCCTTTCAGCCTAACATCTCAATCAGCTCATCAACTCATTCTCATTTAATAGCTCAAGGACTCAGATCAATTATTAAGAGGAAGTCAATTAGAAAAAATTGTAGAATTCAATTATGAATACTCATGGGATCATCAATCTCTATTAACTCAATATCATACTCACAATCAACATACTCAAGTCAAGGCTCTAGACTCCATCCTTAGGTTCATTCATGTATCTTTTATGAAATAACATATAATACTTGTGAAAATAACTAATGTAAAAATATTAAATCAGTAAAACAAGTATATGATGATCATGAACAGATAAAAATAAATCTAATATATATAATTTTTAAGAAAATATTCAAGAAACAAGTATTTGAGTCTCAACTCCTCTATTACCATCAATAGGGGCACATGGAAGAACAATTCCATTCTTTAGTTTATTCTTACCCACCTGAAAAGTGGATACTCCAATTGAAATTTGATGAATACTAGTTTTCTTAGAGAAAATTGTCGATCTCGGTAGTTCTTTTAGAGTGGAAGAACTTGGAAAGACATTGTTTAAAGGGATTCACTTTCATTCTTGAATTCTTGACTTAGAATCTTTAGAGTTCTCAATAAAGAACATTAATTCTTAAAGAAGAAGAATCAAGAAATCCTTTCTTGGAATTCTTGAATTTGTTGCTTGAAAAAGGTTATGATTTAAGATTTTATTAGAGATTGATGAATATATGAAGAAATTTGGGTTGGGTAGATTGAAATTTATGAAGAATAACTTACCTTGAGGATGAATCTTGAAAGTTAACCCTAACTTGATGATTTTCTCGATGATTCTTGAGCGTTTATGTTTAGGAGTGAAGGAGAGAGTTTACTTATGAAAACTGCAGTTTTATGTGTTTTGGGACCTTACATATAAAAGTTTTAGGATAAAAGTACCCTCAAAACAAAATAAAAAGATATCACTTAACTTATCCAGAAAAGGTTCGCGTCAAGTCCGTGATGCGGAGTTGTCGTGGACCTTCAGACAGCTCTGCACATCTTCACTAAACTGGTCATAACTTTTTACTCCAAACCCGATTAAGAAAAAATTGGATGTGTTGGAAAGCTAATTAAAATATCTTCAATTTGACATATTATGGGTCACCGAACTCGTTATACTTTAGGAGATATGTTCATTTGAAATTGACCCTTCTATCAACTCATATAAAAACTTAGCCGATAGAAACTCTGCTTGATGTAAAAGATTCCTTATAACTCTATATCACATCTAATATACTTTAAATACTTAGGAATTCATCCTAACATGTATATACAACCTAAAAGTCATTGGTCCACCTAACTTTTATAAAATCTTACATTGAAACTCAAATGATAAGAAGTTTGTAGCTTAACTTCGTACTAAATGGTTTATGTGACTTTAGATTATCTTCAATTCTATTTCCAAACTAAGAAATTAACTTTAACGGATATACTCAATTAAGAGTCATCAATTAAAACCGTATATTATGAAGATGAATTAGTCTTAACTTAAAAAAAAGTTGGGGTGTTACATTAACTTACTACTTTCATAATACACCTTATTTTTAAACGCACAGGAAGACACCGAAGTAGGCAAAAGCTATAGACCATCATTCACCCCTACAACCTCCAAATTCTTGTCCAAGTACATTATACATTATACCTTCTGTTTCTTTGTTGTTTACCATAATTAACCTTGACTTTTATTTGTGCTACATTAAGTTAACTACCTTCACTCCCCCTCGAATGGACACACAGTCATATGTCAAAACTATGTATCCAATACTTGAGGAGAAATCAAGAACAACGGTGAGCTAGCCTTCCCTATATTTGAAATTAGCTGCCCCATTTACGCAGTTTACATTGCCATCTTTATAGTAATGTGACTTAAGATCGAACAGTTCAACATCGAATTTATTTGTATCTATTATGATAATGCTTGAGTTATAATTGTATATCATTCTTCAGATTTAGTGTCCCCTCATTTACATTCTTCTGACACAACAAAGCTCAGTTGGCGGTTATTAATCACTTCAAAATAAATCATCACTTCATTACTTTATTAGGATTGGTAAGCTAGAGCGTAACCCCCTTACTTGTACTCTATTGAGGATTTTTATATTAATAAAAAGCCACTATAGAGATATAAAGTTGTAAAAAAAGTCCTCCTGCATAGGAAAGAGAACTAATGCTTTTCAATTGATGGTACTTGTGACAATCGTTGAATTCATATGGTTAAGGTGGCATGATCTCTCTTAACTATTTTTCTTTATTTTTTTCTTGTTAATATATTACTTTCTGTCTTATTTTCTATGACATTATTTTATTTGACATTGTATCTAAAATAAAGTAATAAATTTATGATCTAAAATCATCTATAAATATTTGTATGGTTGAAAATTATCTCATTGAGGATAAAGAAAGAATTTTAAAGTTGAATTGTAGTAAGAAACATTTTTTTTTGTAGATGGACTAAAAAAAGATTGACATATCAAATGAGACAGAGAGTACTATTTTGGATAATAAATTTCTTACCCGACATAAAAAAAAGTTTACATTAACCAAAAAAGAAGGTCAATACTTTTACTTTAACAAACAAATACATACAATTAAGAAATTATAATTACTTCTTTAAATACATTTGATATGCATCTAATCATTATTATTAATAACAATAAAGAAGGCTATTTAATATATAAACTATAAATAAAGGTTATCATATGTCTACAGTGAGTCTTAATCTTTTATTTTTCAATGTTGTCATTGATCACAACTTAACCATAATATATTAGAAATCAAATTAAATTTTGTTAATCTATAACATATATTGACAATTAATAAAGCAAGGTGTTGTAGCACAATCCGTTGTAAGTTACTCTTTGCTTATATTGGGAAAGATAAGTTCATACATCACTATACACATATAATAATATATATACATTGCTATTTAAATACAAAAGTTAAGTAACAAACAAATACATACAAATAATTACTTCTAAATACATTTCATATTCATCTGGCTATCATTCTTAATAACAATAAGAAAAGAAATTTAATATATAAAATATAATTAATGGTTCTCATGTGTCTACATGTGTCTTAATCTTTTAGTTTTCAATCTTGTCATTGATCGCAACTTAACCATAACATACCAGAAATTAAATTAAATTTTACTGATCTAAACATGCATTGACAATTAATAAAGTAAGATGTTGTGGAACAATCTGTTGTAAGTTACTCTTCGCTTATATATTGGGAAAGATGAGTTCATACATCAGTATACACATATTATGATATATATACATTGCTATTTAAATACAAAAGTTAGGTGAAAGTGAATGTTTACCTTGTTGAAAAAGATGTCGCACCTCTAAAAGGAATTATAAAAGATTAAAGGACTGAAAAATAATATAACTGATCCATTATGACCAATAATGTGAATTTCAACTTCATTATGATTTGACAGAGGGCAAAAGTATTTTAATTTTGAAAAATAGTAAAAGAATTTCAATTTTATGAATTAAAGTTATTCGGATTCTTTGGTGCATTTATATGGCAGATGTTATTTGGGTGCTTTGGTGCATTTATATGCCAGGGAATTAAAGTTCAAACTGGTCACCTCGCATATTTTTGGGATGATGTTACAGTGAGCAAAAGTGATTTGAAATATTTTCAATGATTGAGTTGAAACTTTTTTTTCTTTTGAAGGACACAATTTCATTACAACAACAAAGGCGCTATTTAGAAAAAGGCATTGTGTCATTGTATAATTAAATTAAATTGAGAAGCTAACAATTAGAGAAGTGGTTAGTAATCAACATTTAGGACACAATCTTTCGTAATAGTTTCCATATTTCAAATTTTAATTTAAAAAAGAAAAGAGTGAAAATTAAAGGAAAGAATACAATGTATTGTAGTCTAATAGGAGTATTCTTTTTATATTGAATAAGATTCCTATTTATTTCTGGATTTCCATTACTACAGACTTATTTTAGCGAGATCAGAAAGGTATAATTGTAGCAGTCCTTCCAATCAAGCAAGCAACCAATTACAAACTTAGCTAAGTTAGCGAGTATGAGATATAGTGCCTTCAAGTATGTTACTTCAAATTTTCCCATCATTTGAATCGATTTGTAAGTATATTTTTTAAAAATAAAATTAATTACAGGAAGAAAGAAGAAAATTATTTTATACATTAAATTGATTAGTATAATAAAAAAACCCAGATTGAATTGAAAGATGAAAGTATTACAATAAAAAAAATAAATAAATTGTACATGAAACATTAAATGAATATTCAAAAATGAATGGAACGAAATGAAAGTTAAAAAAAGCAAAAGTAACTTCTGATACACAAAATGAGGAAGAACATAAAAAATATATATAGAACAAATAAATGCAAGTAAACCAATTAGAAGCACTAGAAAGGAAGAATTTTATTTTGATTGTATTAAAAGATGACAGGGAAAATTAAAAGATGACAGGGAAAGGAAGAACAAAGAGGGAAGAAAGTAAATAATTTTAGAGATACATAGGTGGAGGAAAAATATGTGACTCGATAACCATTGCATTTTGCTTTTTATGAGCGTAGTAAGAAGTGGCAGAGTAGTAAACAAAGTGATGTTTCGGGAAAAGTAAAATAATTTTTAATTATTTTAATGATGAAAAGGGGAAAAATTCTTATTTAAAATAATAAATATAATTCCTATTTTATTAGAGCGTCATATCATCAGGCTTAACAACCCCTTATATAAACACACACACACAAATGATACTCTTAGGCAGAATTTGGGTAAGCATGCAAGTTGATGAACTTAGCTCTTAGGCCTAACTCACACCTCAAAAGCTAGCGTAAAGGAAGGAGGATTGCCTAAATCTTATAAGGGGACCATCCATCCCATTAACCACCAATGTGTGACTTTGTGTCTCAACACCCCCCTCACGTCCAGTGCTTAGCATATGTGCATGGACAATTTTTTCGGGGACCCAACATTGGGTGAGACGAGCCCTTTTTTTCGGGAGCCCAACATTGGGTGAGACGGGTCCTGCTCTGATATCATATTGAAGAAAGTCTTACGGCTAACTCACACCCCAAAAGCTAGCTCAAAGGAAGGAGGATTGCCTAAGCCTTATAAGGGGACCACCCATCCCATTAAGCACCAATGTGGGACTTTGTGTCTCAATTAGCTAAAAGGGAGGAAGATTGCCTAAGCCTTATAAGGGGACCACCCATCCCATTAACCACCAATGTGGGACTTGGTGTCTCAATCGCCCCCCCTCACGCCCAGTGCTTAGCATTTGGTGCGTGGACAATTTTTTTGGGGACCCAACATTAGGTGAGACGGGCCCTGCTCTGATACCATGTTGAAGAAGGTCTTAGGCCTAACTTTTTCGTGGGCCCAACATTGGGTGAGATGGTATCAGAGCAGGGCCATCTCACCCAATGTTGGGTCCCCGAACAAATTGTCTACGCACCAGATGCTAAGCACTGGACGTAAGGGGGTATTGAGACACAAAGTCCCACATTGGTGGTTAATGGGATGAGTGGTCCCCTTATAAGGTGGGGTGTTGAGACAAAAAGTCCAACATTGATGGTTAATGAGATGGGTGAACTCCTTATAAGGCTTAGGCAATCCTCCTCCCTTTGAGCTAGCTTTTGGGGTGTGAGTTAGGCCTAAGACCTTCTTTAACATGGTATCAGAGCAGGGCCCGTCTCACCCAATGTTGGGTCCCTAAAAAAATTGTCCACGCACCAGATGTTAAGCACTGGGCGTGAGGAGGGTGTTGAGACACAAAGTCCCACATTGGTGGTTAATGAGATGGCTGGTCTCCTTATAAGGCTTAGACAATCCTCCTCCCTTTGAGCTAGCTTTTGGGGTGTGAGGTTAGGCCTAAGACCTTCTTCAACACAAGTATTTTATGATCTTTAAAATGGAGAAAAGAAAATATACTGACAAGTTAAAGCACAGTCAGCTTTTTCAGACAGTCCAACTGAAAAAGTTCTTGACATGTTCCCAAAAAGTATTATTAGGAAATTTTTTGAGCTTTTTGTTTCTGAGGTTTATCAGTAGACTGGAAAGATGGTGTTAAAATTTTCTTAGTAATTTTTTTCTTGAAAGTTTTTGATTAAATAAACTTTGGAGCCTTTATTACATGAAAAAATATCTATTTCATTTCCAATTCCAGAGACACAATCAATCATAATAGATGAGGTTTATTAAAGATGTCATTTTCATCCATAAACACAACAACAAAACAAAGTTATTCCATATTGTTAGCCATAAATTGAATCGAGTCTCCAAACATTTCAGTTTTTGATGGTTGACGTGACCCTTATCTTTATGGCATATAAGCATGCCAATTTTTTTTTTATTGGAACAATTTCAATTGCTTTATAAAATAATGTATTGCAAGGTTTACTTTGGAAGAGAAGGACTTACCCCGTTCCAGGATTATCATCTGTTCATTATTTGGATTCTTTTCTAGGCAATCCATATATTTTGAAAGTTCAAAATTAGAAATGTTTCAACCGATGCTTGGTCTACATGTTGTATAATATGCTTACATTGCAAGTTAAAATAAAGAATTAGTTAGTCAGAGGTTAAAAGGGAACAAAGTTTGCCAAATTTTTGTAAATTAGAGATGTTTAATTGATGCAGGGCCAAAACCTTAATTGTAATATTCTCTCTAACGTATATTCTGAGATATAATTTAATAAAAAATATCATATATTATTACAAAAAATTAATAGAGATGAGTGTTTATATTGTCGGTAACTTCATCAACTACACAAAAAATTTTATAAGATATGGGCTAATTGTGGTAGTTCAACCCGCGTAAAGCATATCCTTTCGAAAAAGTCACAATTTTGAAAAAGTCATATTCTTTCGAAAAAGTCACAATTCATGACGCTTCAAAAAAATCACAACTTTTCTAAAAGATCACATCTCCTTGAAATATCACAACCATTCTAAAAAAATCACAATCCTTCAATTAATCTCTTTAGAAAAATCACAATCCTTCGAAAAAAGGCACAACACTTTAGAAAAGTCACAACTCTTCAAAAAAATCACAACCCTTCAAAAAAATTGCAATTTTTTGTAAAAGTTATGTGAGACTCGGTGTTTCTCATCTTCCATAATGTCTATAGGTTGACATGTTATATAAGACATATATAATTTTGCATAGAACCTAAGGATAACAAGGCTACCAATAGGTGGTAATATCAAGGACTTAAAGTTTTAAGACAAAGGAATCCCCAAAATACACATTGGGGATTAAAGAAATGGCCCGAGTGGCACCTTGCCCTTTTTGGAATGTTTAAATTTCGTTTCATTTTTTGGATGGAACTAAAAGTGTATACTTTGTTAATAATGGATTTTTAAAAGGGTATTTTAATAGCACAAAGGTCATACATTAAGTTTTGGAATCAAGAAAGTTGCAAGATAAAGGTGGGTACCATAGTTTCTTTAAGAAATCCTTCTTAAGTTTGGGTCAAATGTATCAAGTCATATCTCCCAAAATATAAGAAGTTAGAAGGTCCATAGACTATCAAATTGATGATCTACGAGTTTAGTTTGCAATACACAAAAACGTGCATCAAATCGACTTCAGAATAACAAGTTATGACAGATTTACCATAACTGTCCGAGTAGGAAACTGGGTCATGGGTCGGGTTGGGTCAAGCCTATCTTTATGTCGGCTAATTTAACCTCTTAAAGCTAAAAATGAACCATTTTCATCCCAAAATAGTTCATAAGCTAAAGAGAGAGCTCCCACAAGTTCCCTAAGTGATTGAGGTAAGTTTTTCATATTTTTACTATTAAAATTCGTCCCTATGCCTAGAAATACATGCCTTACGATTTGCAATTATTTTCCCTCCTATTAGCTGTATTTAGGATTGTTTTTGGGCTATTAAAAAGAGGTGTTCTTGCTTGTTATTCTTGGTTTGCAGCTAGTATGTTAAGGTAATAATCTTGGGGCTCTTTTATGGTCATTTTTACAAAGTTCTATAGACGTTTCCTCGCGTAAATGTTATATGGCGAATTTGGTCATTAATGCTCAATTTTGGACTATTTGTAGGCGGTTTTAAATTGCATAAATGTAGTGGTTGTAAAGCTTAGGACGTAAGGAATAACTTTTGTGAAAAAGCTTTGGGCAATTGGACATTCGTTGGAGATATTTGTGAAAAAACTTTGGGCAATTGGACATTCGTTGGAGATATGTTAAGGCTAATCTCCGTTCCTTCTTTTAGCATGAAATCCGAGAAGTTTTCCAAAACGTCAAATGTGATATTTTACTATTCTATCGCTAAAAATACCTTTGATGAAAGATATTGGGATTGCAGATGAATTACTTTTATGATGATATTAGGTTGATATTCCGTTTGTTTGCCTAAACTAGACACTCCATATCTTTATATCAATTTATCGATTTTTCCTGTCTACTTGTCCATATATTGGGGTATTGCTCTTTTTGGTATGGTGTCACTAAAGATAAAGGCAGGTTATGAGGGGAATGTAGTATTCATTACCAACCCTTCTTCCATACTAAAATGATAACTGAAGCACTTAAGAAATACCATGTTGATTTCTAGTATTGTCCAGTATAATGCTCCTACTTAAACCACTAGGACACTTGATGTTTTTTAAATATTTTCTTTTAGTAGTTAATATGAGACCAAGTGTAAGCATTGTGTGAAGCACTTGTATGGAAATTTTTAGAATTAAGGCCTCATTTAAAAGTTGAGTTCAGTTGTCAAACTTATTCAAAAGACATGTAATATCGCACGAGTCATGTATACATGCTACGATAACGATTGTGATGCTATGAGAAATAAGTGTATCAATGAGCCACAATTGGCTAGATTCATGTTACACCCTACTATGTGCATTCAACGTTCACACCATACACTGCACGTTTTTACACGAACTTCTAGCTATAATCGGATGTATGTGGCCTATTTGTTCAAATAATTATATATATGTTTATTATATAGATGGCCACAGTTGGCAAATATGATGTTGGTCAGTTATTGGAAAGGACCACCACTGCTAGTATTTGGTTGGGTATGTCATGCATTTGTATGTATATATATATATATCTTTTTTTTATTTGATGGTATAAAAAAGTTTTGTTTTAATGACATGTGATGAAAACAAAAAGATGTGATTTAGTAAATTAGAACAGGGTGCAACCAGGGATCTTGATAATCATAAATTGGACTATTACTAGTATTAGTATTGTTATAGCCTGTACTTTCCACCCCTTCTTCTGTTTTTGGGGCTTCTTTCAGATTCTTAGTAAGAATGGGTAAGGGTGCGTTTATGTTTCTACTTTACGAATATGATTCTTTTGGGCATTTCTAATAATATCCATCCTTGTTCCTATTTTGGCATTTTTCATTTCCGGAGTGTTAGCCCTGATTAGCAAAGGGCTGGAGAAACTTTGTACTTATGAGTCGGGTATAGAACCAATGGGCGATGCTTGGTTACAGTTTCGAATCCGTTATTATATGTTTGAGTTTTGGTTATACGTAGTCTTAATATTACTATTACCTTTTTTTTTCTACAGTTACCTATGGTTTTACTTTCTGCCTTACATACCAATACATGTTCATTCATATTGACATCTCATTGCCTGGGGACACTGCACTTTATTTCGTGCGTGTAGGTTTTGGCAGGGACTCTGATCGACCCCTCCACTAGGACCCTAGTTCAGTTGTGAGTTAGTAAGCTCCATCTCTTCTTGGAGCTTTCACAGGATACTTACTTTTTATTGTACAGTTGGGTATAGTCGGGGCCCTGTCCAGACAGTGTTGGTGATTATCTTAGAGGCTATTGTGGATATGTTATTTCGAATTGGTTTTTTTGTGCCTTTCAGTCTCCAGTCATAGGATTGACATAAATATATAGTGTGTGTCTGTACCCCTGTTGTTGCAACCGTATCGGCTAACTAGTATTTTATCATTATGGTATACCTATCTTGATGTACATGATTTGTTGTTGACTAGGTCATGACCTAAGCGGTCTAGGCTTAGTCTTTTAGACATTACGCTGCTTGATTTTCTTTTGGACCCTAGTTTAGTTAACTAGCCTATTTAGTGGATTACTCGGCCAATAACAGTATTGAGAGCCAGTCGCAGGTCCCCTCTTTTTGGGGCGTGACAAGTATGATATCAGAGTAGGTCGCTCCCAGGGAGTCCACAATGCTATATCTAGTAGAGTCTTGCTTATGAGTGTGTTGTGTACCATATTTATAATCAGGAGGCTATGAGGCATTTAGGGATGGTTACAATTCCTTCATTTAATCGATCGTGCTATAGAACAAAGCTATAAGAACATATGAAATCTAAATCGTGCTTTGTGAATTTTATTTACTGGTATGCTACGTTCAGGAGATGGCATAACATGTGATATGTATAGATCTGAAAGAAGGTACCAGTTTTTCCTTGCTAGGTCAGGGGTATATATTTCTCATAGCGGCACATAATGAGTCTCCAGTATCCATAGCACCTCATTCACCAGCATCTATTGAGGTCCAAGGAGAACCAGTACCCCCAGCCCCACCAGAGACTGGGCAGCAGGGGATGAGGAAGACAGTTCAGCTACTGACTAGGATAGTTTCTATTCATGGGAGACAACTAGAGGCGAGGGAAGGTGCCAGAAGGGATCAAATAGAAAGCTCAAAGGTATAAGAGTTTCTTCACTTGGCCACTCCAGCATTTATAAGAGCCATTCCTACTGAGGATTTCTAGGACATTTTAGTACGTAGTATAAAGTATTAAGGGTGATGCACACCTTTGTCACCAAGGCTGTGTAGTTGGTTTCTTTTTAACTATGTGATGTCGCCATTATGTGGTACGACGAATGGGAGAAATATAGAGGGACTGATGCCACGCCACAAGAGTGGGAGGATTTCTCTGAGGTACTTCTAGCCCATTATTATCCACAGGGGGTTCAGGAGGCTCGTCTTGACCAATTTATTAGTTTGAGGCAGGGGGATATGAGCATAAAGGTTTATAGCCTTAGGTTCAATTTGTTGGCTAGGTATGCACTAGATATTATACGTATCATGAGTGCCAGAGTTCATCATTATGTGGATGGTTAAAGGGATCATTTGATCATAGACTAAAAGATAACTTCATTATATGACTGTGTAGATATTTCCCAAATGCAAGCTTTTGCTTAGACTACAAAGGACCTTTCTCATCGGATTCTGGATATCCGTAGAGATAGGGAGAAGAATGAGAGCGCTAGTACTATGTGGTCTTATAGGGAGCCACAAGGTGATTTTAGGCCTCCTTTTCACCGATATCCACTTTCGTCAGTGGGTAGTTTCTCGCCAAAAACATAGGTTCAACAATTTGATTATTATATTCAGTCAGGGTCGGGACAGAGTTCACACTAGGATGCGAGTTGTCGGCAGGAGCAGTCTAGACAAATGAGATAGCCTGCTCCTCCATGTAAACAATGTGGTAAGCTTCATATTTGGCAGTGTAGAAAGGATTCAGGTGCATGTTACCATTGTGGGCAGATAGAAAATTATATTAGCAGTGACCAGGATTAAGTAGAGGTACAACAACTTAACCTTCAGGATCCACTACAACCTCTTTATCCTCAGTACGTGCTCGTAGACTAGGTCCACAACCTACTCAGGGTCATGGTAGGAGAAGAGGTAGAGGAGACAATTTAGGTTCTACTGGTGACCAGAATAGCTTTTATGCATTTACAAGCTGAAAAGATTCAGAGGCATCACCAAATATGGTCACAGGTATATTGATGATACATTCTCATGTTGTTTATATATAATAGATCTTGGTTCTACATTTTCATATATTACTCCATTTACTGCTGGTAAGCTTGATATGAGACAAGAGTTATTGCCGAGGTCAGTTAAGGTATCTACAACAGTTGGTGACTCAATTATAGCTAGTCATGCCTATCGAGGTTGTACAGTGTTAATTAATGAGTGCCCAATCTCTGTTGATTTGATTGAATTGATTATGCTAGATTTTGATGTTGTTATGAGTATAAATTGATTGGCAGCTTGTTATGCTAAAATTGACTGTCGATCAAAGATAGTCCACTTCTACTTTCCAGGAGAGCCATCCTTGAATGGAAATTTCATGCTAGGGATGTGGATAAGGAGCCGAGATTCTTCAGTCAGTCCCTATTGTCAATGAATTCCCAATGGTATTTCCGAATGAGCTTTTGGGGATCCTCCCCCTTCCTCCCCCCCACACCCTGAAAGGAAAATTGATTTTTCTATAGATTTGCTCCCCCATACGCAGCCTATATCCATTCCTCTCTATTGAATAGCTCTTGCAGAGCTGCGGGAATTGAAGAAACAACTGAAAGAGTTACTTGATAAAGGCTTTATTGGGCCAAGTACATCTCCACGGGGTTCTCCAGTGCTCTTTTTTCGAAAGAAAGGTGGCTCCTTATGGATGTGTATTGATTACAGGCATCTAAATAAAATCACTATCAAGAATAAATATCATCTTTCATAGATTGTTGACTTGTTCAACCAATTGTGGGATGCCAAATATTTTTCAAAGATCGACTTACGGTCCACGTACCACCAGTTATGAATCAGGGATGTTGATATTCCAAAGACAACATTTAGGACAAAAAGCTAGCATGCGCACCACTTTGAGCTATATTACAGACTCTCTAGGACAACAAGTTATATACTAAATTCTACAAATGTGAATTTTGGTTAACTTCTCTAGCTTTTCTTTGTCATGTTATTAGTGGAGATAACATCAAGGTTGACGACCAGAAGATAGAAATAGTGATGATTGGGTTGAAATCCTTGAATCTGATAGAGCTAAGTTTTAGCAGACTAAAGCATGTGAACAGAGTTTTCAAGAGTTAAAGAAAAGGCTTACTATCGCACCTATCTTGGCTCTTTTGGATGGCACCAAAAACTACATTGTATATTGTGATGTCTCAAGAATTGACCTAGGTTGTGTTCTTATACAGCATGGTAGGGTTATCATATATGCTTCCAGAAAGTTGTGGAAACATGAACTAAAGTATCCTACTCATGATCTTGAGCTTGTCGTAGTCATTTTTCCCCTAAAGATTTGGTGGCATTATATATATATATATATATATATATATATATATATATATAGTTCATATTGATGTTTTTACCTACCACCAGAGCCTCCAATATTTACTTAAGCAAAAGGAGCTGAACCTATGGCAAAGAAGATGGATAGAATTACTAAAGGAATATGATGTTGACATTTTATACCATCTTGGTAAAGCTAATGTTGTTACTGATGCACTTAGCTAGAAGTCCATGGGTAGTCTAAGCCATTTTGAAGCTGATAAGGCTAAAACAATAAAAGACTGTGTCAACTAGCTAGTTTGTTGGTACATTTAGTAGATGCGGAGGATGGAGGTGTAATTGTTTAATATACAACAAAAATCTTCCATTGTTACTGGAGTAAACGAGCAACAATGTGATGATCCTGAGCTTATGACATATAGGGAAAATGTTCCACAATAGCAACATCCTTTATTTGAGCTAACTTGAGACAGAGTACTTCAGTACTAGGGCTGCTTATATATGCCAAATATCAGAGGACTCTGTGCCAAGATTCTTTCCTAGGGCCATACTGGAGCGACAAAAATGTATTGGGACCTTCGACAAATCTATTGGAGGAATGACATGAAAAAAGATATTGCACAAATGGTATCCCAACGTCCCAACTGCCAACAAGTTACAGCATAACATCAAAGACCTAGAGTCCTAGCTTAGTATATTGTGCTTTCATTATAGAAATAGGACATGATAAATATGGACTTTATAATCGGGTTACCTCATACTCCACATAGGTATGACTTTATTTGGATAATCATTGATAGATTAACATAATCTACTAATTTCTCTCAAGTAAGAATGACATATTCAGTGGAGCATTAAGCTAAGCTTTACATGTGAGAGATGGTTCACCTTCGTGGAGCTCCATTATCTATTATCTCATATCAAGGGGCTCAATTTACAACACATTTTTGGAAGTCCTTTTAGAAGGGTCTGGGCACTCAGGTAAATCTTAGCACTATTTTTCATCGATAAACAGATTGATAGGCAGAGCGTACCATCCAAACCATTGAGAATATGTTACGTGCCTGTATGTTAGACTTTAAAGGAAGTTCGGATGATCATCTACCTCTTATTGAGTTTCCTTTTAATAACAACTTCCCAGCTAGTATTCAAATGGCGCCTTATGAAGCACTATACAGGTGAAGATATAGGTCGCCGATCGGTCGGTTTGAGGTCTTGAAGGAAAAATTGCTAGGCCCTAATTTAGTTCAGCAAGCGATGGAGAAAGTGAAACTTATTAAAGACCAGTTGCAAACAACCCAGAGTCGGCAGAAGTCTTATACAGATGTTCGTCGACGAGATTTAGAGTTTGATGTAAAAGATTGAATTTTCTTAAAAGTATCACTTATGAAAGGTACCATTCAATTTGGAAAGAAAGGGAAACTCAGTCCTAGGTATGTTGGACCATATAAAATTATTTGAAAAATTGGCAAGATCACTTACGAGCTTGATTTGCCTTAAAAATTGGGGGCAGTCCATCCAGTGTTTCATATAACTATGTTGCAGAAGTGCATTGGGGATGGTTCATATATTACTCACATTAAGAATATCCACATTGCTGAAGACTTATCATGAGGTGCCAGTGGCCATTTTAGATCGACAAGTGAGAAAGCTTCAGAATAAAGAAGTGGCCTCCGTGAAAGTATTGTGGCAGAACAACAATATTAGAAAAATAACTTGGGAAGCAGAAGAGAAAAAGATGAAGAAGCACCCTCAGATATTTATAGATTAAGGTGAGTTGCATTTTAAAAATTGGCTGTCATCTTTTTATAGTAACTTAAATTTTAAATGATTTGGGAGTATAATTTATATGGATTGTCGTGGGATAGCTATGCAAAACTTAGTAGTTAAAATTTTTTTAGAAGTTGTTTATGGATTGGAGAGTAAAAGGTATATCCTCAAAAATCACATTTCAGGAGATAGCAATGCAACCAAGGGGCTGCCTTGACACATTCGCAGACGAATGTTTAGAAGGGGGGAGACTGTGAGACTCTATGTTTCTCGTCTTCCATAATATCTATAAGGTGGCATGTTATATAAGACATATATGATTTTGGATAGAACCTAAGGATAATAAGGCTTCCAATAAGTGGCAATATCAAAGAATTAAAGTTTTAAGACAAAGGAATCTCCTAAATACACATTTAGGATTAAAGAAATGGCCCGAGTGACACCTTGCCCTTTTCGAAATGTTTAAATTACATTTCACTTTTCAGATGGGACTAAAAATATATACTTTGTTAATAATGAATTTTTAAAAGGGTTTAATAGCACAAAGGTTATATTAAGTTTTGGAATCAAGAAAGTTGCAAGATAAAGGTGGGCCAAAGTTACCATAAGTTTCTTTAAGAAATTCTTCTTAAATTTGGGTCAAATGTATCAAGCTATATCTCCCAAAAAATAAAAAGTTAGAAGGTCCATGACCTATCATCGAAGATCTACGAGCCTAGTTTGCAACAAAAAATAGCGCATCAAATCGATATCAGAATAAAAAGTTATGATAGACTTATCGTGATTGCCGGAGTAGGAAACTGGGTCATGAGCAGGGTCAGATCAAGCTCAACTTTATGTCAGCTAATTTAATCTTTTAAAGCTATAAATGAACTATTTTCATCCCAAAATAGTTCATAAGATAAAGAGAGAGCTCCCACAAGTTCTCTAAGTGATTGAGGTAAGTTTTTCACGTTGTTACTATTAAAGTACATCCCTGTGCCTAGAAATGCATGCCTTACGTTTTGCAATTATTTTTTCCTCCTATTAGCTATGTTTGAGGGCTATTGTTGGGTTGTAAAACAGAGATTTTTTTGTTGGTTATTCTTGGTTTGCAGCTGGTGTGTTCAGGTAATAATCTTGAGCTCTTTTATGGTCATTTTTATGAAGTTCTATGAGCATTTTCTCGCGTAAATGTTATATGGCGAATCTAGTCATTAATGCTCAATTATAGACTTTTTATAGGTGGTTTTAAATTGCATATATATAGTGGTTTTGAAATTTAGGACGCAAAGAACAACTTTTTGAAGAAACTTTGGGTAATTGGACATTCGTTGAAGAGGTATGTTAAGGCTAAGCTCCGTCCCTTCTTTTAGCACAAAATTCGGGAAGTTCCCCAAAACGTCAAATGTGATATTTTACTATTCTATTGCAAGAAAGACCTTTAATGAAAGGCATTGTAATTGCAGCTGAATTGTTTTCATGATGATATTAGGTTGATATACCATTCATTCGTCTAAACTAGATACTCCTTATCTTTATATCAATTTATCGATTTTTCCTGTCTACTTGTCCATATATTGAGGTGTTGCTCTTTTTGGTATGGTATCACTAAAAATAAAGATAGGTTACAAGGGGAATGTAGTATTCATTACCAACCCTTCTTCCATATTAAAACCATCATTGAAGCACTTAACAAGTACCATGTTGATTTTCAATATTGTCCAGTATAATGCTCCTACTCAAAGCACTAAGACACTTGATTCTTTTTAAATACTTTCTTTAACTAATGAATATGGGATCAAGTATAAGCATTATGTGAAGCACCTTTATGAACATTTTTAGAATTAACGCCTCATTCTAAGTGTTGAATTAAGTTGTCAAACTTATTCAAAAGACATGTATGATACCACGAGTCATATATATATGTTACAATAATGATTGTGATGCTATGAGAATAAGTGTACCAGTGAGCTACGGTTGGCTAGATTCATGTTATGACCTACTATGTGCATTCAACGTTCATACCATACATTGCACGTTATGCATGAACTTCGAGCTATAATCGAAGGTATGAGGCCTATTTGCCCAAATGATTATACATATGTATATTGTACAGATGACCACAGGTTGACAAATATGATGCCAGTCAGCTATCAGAAATGACTATATATATATATATATATATATATAT
>JAOTQR010083825.1:7748-37454 GCA_025774065.1 Solanum ossicruentum
ACCCCAAAAAGTGTCCAAAATGTGCCTAAAAAATGTCCATAATTGTATTTTTCTTATATCTCAAAATTCATGCGTGAATTTAAACTTCAAGAAATCATGTTCATCATATAAAACACATAATATACCCATTACATATGTATAGATAAGTAATATGCTCCTCATGCTCAAGTTTCTCAACTCAGACATTCACAGTGTGATCTAACTCAATCAATGCAACAAGGATAACCTAAGATGATACAATTTAGGGTTTATAAATGTCACACATAATTTACTACTCTAATTTCTTATAACCAACATACAGCTCATCAATTTACTCATAAATATGGATGAAAACTCAACAAGAAATAAGAGTAACTCAAAGATTTAGATTTTAGGATTTCTCTACTCATGAATTCCTATACTCTAACTCGATCATGAGGATGAAAGGGAACGTGGGAGAACTCAACCCAATGCTTTAGATAGTCTTACATACCTTGGATGAAGTTTGATGATCAGTTGGCAAAGGTTTGTGCTCTAGTTGCTCGAATCCCTAGCTTTTCTCCTCCTCTTCTTAGCCCTAGCTTTTGTAAGTGTTGCGTAGAAAGCTTAGGAATGAGTTTTAAAACCCTATTGAAGTAAAATAAATGACTACTATAAGTTGTGAGTTATATTTAGGAGGGATGGAAAAAGGCTGGCATGCCCCTCAAAAAAACTAAAAATTTTATACTATGATGAACTAAGTCTGCATCTCGGCCTTGCTCCTTCCTAGTACATTTTTCATCTAAACTTTTCCAATCAATTTTATAATCTCATAGAAAATATTGGAATCACTATTAAGTGTAAACTGTGACATGTCTGTGACGCGGACCTGTCATGCATTCTTCTAGATTGTATTTTTGCTCTGAAAAAATTATCATTTAATCTTGTTGCTCTAAAAATCAATCAAGACCATTTTCCCATACAATTTAGTTATGATCACTATTCTAGCCTCAAATTATCCAAAAACATTTGGAAAAATACGTCATGCAAGCATTCCCTCATCTAGGAGTATTTTGGTAATTTTATTGGGTGTAACATTATCTCCCGCTTTGGATCATTTGTCCTTGAATGAAGAGCGATTTGGAAGATAGAAACATCATAAATCCTTATCATAAACTAACAATCAATCTTTTCATAAGTCACTCATGCAATCTATCAATCAAGCAAGTAAATAATCAATAACTCAAATAACTCATTAGTCGGAACCTAGAACACTATAGCTATTTTAAACACAGAATAGGAGGGAACTCAAAGAATTAAGAATGAATCAGTTACCATCAACACTCCCATCAACAGCAGGTAGAAACAATTGTGGTTACCTCACCTTCATATCCTCCTCTGCTTCCCAAGTAGCTTCTTTTACAAATAGATTCCTCTGCAACACCTTGACAGATGCAATCTTTTTGGTTCTCATCCTGCAAACTTGATGATCAAGGATTTGAATTGAAATCTCTTCATACCTAAAGTTTTCCCTCACTCCAATGCTTTCAATAGGTATAACCAACTACAGGTCTCCTAAACACTTCTTAAGCATAGAAATGTGAAAGACTAGATGGACGGTCGCTAGCTCTTGTGGTAGCTCCAATTCATAACCTACATTAACCACTCTCTTCAAAATCCAATACGGACTGATGACACCTTCAAATATATGCAATCATCAACCTCAAGCTCTAAGTCTCTTCTTCTAACATCGGTGTAGGCTTTTGATGAGTCCATATCTTGGATTCATTTTAGTCTTACACTGTGAAGAAATGTTGTCCTCAATGTGTTCTATTATGTTCCAATTACTAATTAACATGTATATGTTATGACTAGAATGGAGCAAAAAGTGCACAAGTGGACAATAATCAACAAATCTTGGAAAAAGAGTAAAAGTGTCAAAAGGCGAACAAAAGCGGCTTTGCCGACATCCTAAATGGACTGCCGAAGGCTTATTAAGACTGCCTAATATTTCAACAACCAAGTTCCAAATCTATGCCAGAGAGGTGGTCAAAATTGATGTCATCAAATTAGTTTAGCATATTGCTGAATGGCCAAGAAAATCGCCTAATGTTGTAGTACCCACGATCCCAAGCTCATGACAGAAGGGCAACATAGAAGGATCTCTGGCGAATTGCCGAACATGATCAATAGAGTAAAGAATAACTATAAAATTTTGTAGAGGTCCAAGCCCTCAAAAAGATACATAGAAAAGTGGTCAAGTGCACATCCGGTGCATCATCAGAGTGCTCGACGATGGCCGACTATAACGACCCCAAAAAGTGTCCAAAATGTGCCTAAAAAATGTCCATAATTGTATTTTTCTTATATCTCAAAATTCATGCGTGATATCGAAAATCTAACTTCATATTCTTGATCAAGGGGCAAAATTGAGTGAGGAATGGGTCCAACCTAATTTTAGAGCAATTGTATCAAAATTAAAAATTCCAAAATTGGCTTTCAGTGAAGAACAACACTAGGGGCGCTCTCTTGTATTATTTTTGCCCAGATTTTATTGTCCGGTCCAAGGCCTTTCGGTCTTTGGCTAAGCCTCTCCATGTGTAAAAGTACCTATACTCAGCCATATTTCACCTTCATATCATACGAGATATTCCCCAATACTCTCTCAAACACTTAGACAAATATTTTACTCAAATTCAAGTGTTAAATCTCTTTCCGGATCTTAAGGAAATCACTCAAGCTTCAAGTTTTCATCTCAATCTTCATCAAAGGATTTCAAAAATTGAGGTATATAGGTTTCAACCATTAGGTCCTTTGTGTCCAAGCTTCCTTTTTACATAAAACTCATGTTTCTAAGTTGATTTACTTATAGGTCTTACTATGAATTTGACTATGATCTATATTAGCGTTTCATAAAAGTGTGACTGTTTAAGCCTTCTTTGAGCTATGAATCTATGATCTATCTTGAGATTTGATGAAGGGTTTTATGTATATTGCATGAGGGTGTTAACAAGTGTTCGTGGGTGATTTTACATTGAATTTTCTTGCATAATCTTACTCTTGAATTGCATGGTATTTATACTAGCATTGCACACCCGCCAAGTGTTTGATAAAATATCTGGTTTAGTTTTCTTGAACTATGGATAATCCAATGCATGACCTATGAATTAAATGACTTTATGATGATGAAAGGTATGTACAGATGTATTGATATCATGAAAGAATGTTTGAATTGTTGCGAGATGACCATAACCAAGTTGAGGGGTTGATATCTTAATCACCTAGATGGGGGTGATACATCCATTAACCAAATTGAGAGGGTGATACATTAATCACCTAGATGGGGGTGGTACATCCATTAACCAAATTAAGGGGTTGATACCTCAATCATCTAGGATGTGGGTGGTAAATCCACTACCAAATTGAGGGGTTGATACCTTAATCACCTAGGACAGGGGGTGGTAAGTCCATTCACCAAATTGATGGGTTGATACCTCAATCACCCAAGCTAGGGGTTGTAACCTATTAACCAAATTGAGGGGTTGACACCTCAATCACCTAGGATGGGAGTTGGTAAACCCATTTATCAATTGATGATCTCTTTCTACACACATAATATGTTCTGTATAAGCATGTTTTACTTCAAGCATCATTTATACGTGTCATATTATTAGTTTGCTATTCATTGCTTATGATTATGCATTTTTCCTATGTGCCAATCTCTTATTGCATTGGATCTTCCTCACTTCGTACATTCAATCATACTAATGCATACTCTCTTCCTACAAAATGTTACCATGTAGGAATCGGAGCTCCATTTCATCATTTTCCTCCCCCACCTGGCTAGTACATTTATCTCAAGCAAGTTGGTAAGTCCTCAAATCCAAGGACATATTCTCTTGATTTATCTTATGTATTGACTCTTCTTATGTTGGAAACTTATGACTATGAGAGTGAGCCCGATTGCTTGTCTTGGCCTCCACTAAGTTCTATGTCTAGAGGTGTTGTTGGACAAGTTATATATTATGCTTGAGTTTTGACTCATCTATGTTATTTAAGTATTAAACTCTCTCCCTTAGTCCCAATTGCCCCTGTTTTATTTTTTTCTATTGTTGCTATATATTGCTTCCACGACCAAGGATGTGTGTATGATATGCTAAGAGGCTTTTTTGTGGTTCCTTGGGGTTCCCCATTCGCTAGGTCACGTCTAGACCCTAGCTTGGGTCATGAAAAACTTGGTATCAAAGCACTATATTGTTAATGTTCCTTGGCATCTAACACACCGCGTCAATTAGAGTCTTATTCATAGTTTTGTTATGCACCACAACTATGAGTACGAGGCTATGAGATGTTTTAGGAAATGTTCCCCTTTGTCTTACTCTATGTTGTGCTATAGAAGTTAAGGGAAGGTTTCCCACCCCACTAATGATTGTTCTTTGCTATGTTAGATCATGCCTAACAAAAGAAAGAAGAGCGCACACTTAAGGTAAGGTTTCCCACCCCCTAATGATTGTTCTTTGCTATGTTAGATCATGCTTAAGACAAGAGGAAGAAGAGCCCGCACTCCTGAAGAACAATAGGCTCTTGGAGAGGTTCGGGATGTTCTCACCTTGCTAGCTCAAGCCATGGCTCACCAAGTCAACCAAGGAACCCAAGCCATTCATGCTCCTACTCTGATATTTAGGGTATGGAATTTCATTAGGATGAACCCACTGAAGTTCAATGGATCTAAAGCAGATGAGGACCCTCAAGAATTTGTAGATGAGGTATACAAAGTGTTGTTGATCATGGGTGAAGTTGATCGCTTACCAACTCAAGGGGGTGGCCCAAAAATGGTATACTCAATGGAAGGAGGAGAAGGGGAACAACAATGTGATTCTTTGGGAGGATTTTAAGGCGGCTTTCCTCAGTCGATTCTTCCTTTTTGAGCTTAGGGAGGGTAACAAGAAGGTTTTAGAACTCCTTAAGGATTATATATGAATGTGCATTATCACCCCGGTAAGGTTAAGGTTATGGTCAATGCTCTAAGTAGGGTATCTATAGGTAGCCTAGCATATGCTGATGATGAAGCCGAAGAGGTGACTAGAGAGGTCCATCGGATGGCTAGATTTGAAATTAGGTTGGAGGAAGTTGAGAGTAGTATTGTAATGGTTTTGATGGTTTCAATCTACTTTGATTGAGTAGGTGAAGGCGAAGCAAGATCTTGACCCCGCCTTGTTAGAATTGAATGCTTTAGTGCAAGGTGGCGAAGTGGAAATTTTCTCCCAAGGGGGAGATGGTGTCATTAGATATTAAGATAGGCCATGTGTGCTTGTGTTGATGAATGGGTTCACTTGGAAGTCCCATCCATGAAGGGTATAGTCTGGTTTGGCAAGAAAGGGAATTAAGTTTATGGTTTGTAGGTTCTTATAGAGTGTTGAGGAAGATTAGTAAGGTTGCATACGAATAAGAATTGACTATGGATTTGGATATGGTTTGTCCAGTTCTTCATGCTTCTAGGTTGAGGGGATGTGTTGGTGACTTTAGTGCTATAGAACTCTTTGAGCTTGTGGGTGTTATGGAGGATAAGTTGGCTTAGGAAAAGGTTTCGGTGGAGGTATTGGGTGGAAGGGTAGGGTAGTTGATTGATAAGGATGTAGTGTTCGTCAAGGCCCACTGTAAGAATCATCAAGTCGAAAGTGTCTCTTGGTGAACCAGAGCGGGGATGGAGAAGCAATATCCATACCTTTTTCATTCTATTCAAGCTTATGAAAACATGTAAAGTCCTTTTAAAGATTTCAAGTCCTATGTTTTAGCCCATATGTCATTTGCATGCATTCATATTTATGTTGACAAGTTCATGATGATTTTGACACTTATGTTGAGATTTTCAAAATGGTGTTTAAGTGTATTGTTATTCTTGTTGGGGATGATTTCTTCATAATTACTCTTCTTATGTACGTTTCTTTCATATTCAGGGACGAATGTTCCCAAAGGGGAGATATTGAAACGACCCCAAAAAGTTTCTGAAAATCTGCCTCGAAATTGCCCATAATCATAATTACCTTATCTCAAAATCCATGGTGATATCAAAAATACATTTCATGTTCTTGATCAGGGGGCAAAATTGAGTGGGAAATAAGTCTAACCCCGATTTTTGAGCAACTATATCAAATTTGAAATTCCAAAGTTGGCGATTTCCAATAAAGAACTGCGCCGGATGCGCAATGCACCGGGGACGCGCTCCTGTGTTATTCTTGCCCAGTTTTTGTTTTTTGATCCAAGGACTTTGGTTATTGGACCTAAGCCTCCCCATACATAAAAGTTCATATACTTAGCCATATTTCACCTTCATATCATACAAGACATTCCACAATACTCTCTCAAATACTTAGAAAAATATTTTACTCAAAATTCAAGTGCCAAATCTCTTTCTATATATTAAGGAAATCACTTAAGCTTCAAGTTCTCAGCTCAATATGCATCAAGGGATTCTCTAAAGTTGAGGTATATGCGTTTCAACCATTGGGTCCGTTCGCCCATGGTGACGAAGCTTCCTTTTAACATAAAACTCATCTTTCTAAGTTGATTACATATGGGTCTTAATTACTATGAATTTGATTATGAACTATGTTAGGGTTTCATAAAAGTGTGACTGTTTAAGGATGTTTTGAGCTATGAATCTGTTATCTATCTTGAGATTTGATGAAAGATTTTATGTATATTGCATGAGGGTGTTACCAAGTGTTGATGTGTGGTCCTACATTGAAGTTTCTTGCATAATTTCACTCTTGAATTACATGGTTTTATACTAGCATTGCACACCCACTAAGTGTTTGATAAAATATTCGGTTTTGTTTTCTTGAACTATGGATGTTTGATGAAAGGAATGTATAGATGTGTTGATTTCATGAAAGAATGTCTATTGTATTGTGAGATGCCCATAATCAAATTGAAAGTTTGATACCTCAATCACCTAGATGGGGGTGGCACATCCATTAACTAAATTGACGGGTTGATACCTCAATCACCTAGATGGGGTGGTACATCGATTAACCAAATTAAGGTGTTGATACCTCAATCACCTAGGATGGGGGTGGTAAATCCATTAACCAAATGGAGGTTTTGATATCTCAATCACCTAGGATGGGGGTGGTAAACCCACAAACCAAATTAAGGGGTTGATACCTCAATCTCCTTGGATGGGAGGTGCTAAACCTATTGATCAATTGATGGTCTCTTTCTACACATAATATGTTCTATATAAGCATGTTTTACTTCAACCATCATTCATACATGTCATATTATTAGTATGTTATTCATTGCTTATGATTATTCATTTTGCCTATGTGCTTAACTCTTGTTGCATTGCATCCTACTCACTTCATATATTCAAACTTACTAATGCGTACTCTATGCATACATGATGTTACCATATAGGAACTGGATATCCATTTGATCATATTCCTCCCCCACGTTGCTAGTATGATTTCTCTCAAGCAAGTTGGTGACTTCTCAACTACAAGGACATACTTCTCTTGATTTATGCTTTGTATTGACTCTTCTTATATTGGAAACTTATGACTATGAGGGTGAGCCTGGTTGCTTTACTTGGCCCCCGCTAAGTTTTATGTCTAGAGGTGTTCTTGGACAAGTATGTATTATGCTCGAGTTTTGACTCATCTATTTTATTTAAGTATTAAACTCTCTCCCTTAGTCCTAATTTTCCTTGATTTATGGTTTCTCTTGTTTCCTTATCTTGCTTCCACAACCAAGGATGTATGTATGATATGGTAAGAGGCTTGTCTGGGGTTCCTTTGAGTTCACCATTTATCGTGTCATATCTAGGCCCTAGTTTCGCTCATGATACCGACCTTCAATGCCAAATACCTACTTGGTGCACAAACTTCCACTTGTATTTGCATAGAATACTTAAAATCTTTTGGAAAGGACATTGTACATAGCATTCATATTAGATTTTATAGAGAGAAAGAGAGAGTGTAGAGTACATAGAACATTCTTGCTCAATAGTTCAAGGGTAAGACAGTTCCAAGCTTGTGGAGCCACAAATTATGGACATTTACTGGTTTAAATCAAAATTTCTCTTAGTATCCTTGTTACCCATATATTCATCTGCTGAATTTTGTATTATTCTTTAGTTCGAGCATGAGTGGCTAAAACCTTTATATTGGGGGTATGTAAAAATATGGGTCTTTGATTTATATGTTGGTTCTATGATATTTTGACTATATTATTATTAAGCTAATTAAATTTACATCTATTGCTAAGTTTCGTCTATAATCTCAAGGTTGCCAAATTGGGGTTTACTGCAGATCTCTAATTATTGCTTTAGTCGGAGTAGGTAGAGTATGGAATGGATGTATTAGCTGGAAATCTTTTAGGGTATCAGTTGAATGCCATAACTATCAATGGCTATGGTCTTAGGGGTTTTGCTGAGACTTCTTAGGCTAGGTGTGTCCTTGAGAAGTCCACATGTGATGTCATAATTGGATCATGTGAAACACCTGTGTTGTTATAATTGAAGTACGGGTTACCA
Source organism: Solanum ossicruentum (assembly GCA_025774065.1). Taxonomy (NCBI): domain Eukaryota; kingdom Viridiplantae; phylum Streptophyta; class Magnoliopsida; order Solanales; family Solanaceae; genus Solanum; species Solanum ossicruentum. The sequence goes on from JAOTQR010083825.1 coordinate 16,243, forward strand.
ACAACCTAGCCTATTCACTAATCTTTAACTCAATGAGTTAAATATTTAGACCTGGCTTAGCAGATTTCTTCCCATATTTGCGCATCCCCAACATCTCTCTTAATCTATTGATTACTTTGCTAATTTAGAAATAGTGTAGCCAAACCCTGATTTTATTTATTGTAACCCTCCAATTTGAACCTACAATTGCCTATTTCAATGTATAACTTCGCCTCTCGAACTACCATCCCCTATGGGATTTGACCCTAACTCTTCGGCTGGATAATATGTTGATAACGATCATCCCTGCTTTGTTTGAGTAGTAGGTTTGAACATCATCAAAAATTGCATTGTTGCCGGTGAATGGTGCTAGTTCTTGACTGAAGTGTTTGTTGAACTTCATTTTCGTAGTTAGAACTATTTTACTATTTTTCATGTCATTTTTTCTTTTGAAAAATATGTGTTAAGATCGAGGATGATGGAAGCATTAATGGTGAAAACTTGGGAGTAGTAAATGACTTTCAAGATGTCAATTAAGATCTAGGCAGCACAGGCAAAATCCGATTGCCCTTATTGGCTGGAGGTGTTGTATTTCATGTCACAAGAACCATGTTAAAACTCCTTCAAGTAAAGGGACTATTTAGAGGGATAGCCCATTAATATCCCCATGTGCAACTCAAGAATTTTGTTGATGTCTTTCAATCATTCAACTTCAGGGGAGTTACATAAAAAGATATCAGAATAAGGCTCTTCGGAGAAGCTATGAGGTGGCTGGTTGAGCTTCCTCGAGACTCAATCACTTCATGTGAGGAACTTCAAGATGCATTCCTTGAAAGGTTATTTCCTCCCTTGAAGATGTTTAAGCTACAAAGAAGTATTGAAAACTTAAAAAGAATTGAGGGTGAGCCATCACATGAGACATGGTTGTTATTTCGAAAACTTTTGCTTCAATGCTTGAACCATGGAGTTCTAGACCATATGTTGCTGCAATATTTCTATGTGAGCCTTGACACTGTAAGCAAAGGTGTGGCTGACCAACTCGTATGGGGAGGAATTATGAAGAAAAAGTTTTCTACTTCTTGTAACCTTTGGGTTAACATGAAAAAAATCAACAAAGCTTGGTCTATAAGGAATAACCTTGTATCTCCTGCTCATAGGGGTCCATCTAAAGAACAACTTTATAAATATCAAGAGAGGGATACAAATATGGCTATGACATTGAGACAAATGGATCTCTTGACTAAGCATGTCATGCAGACATCGAAAGAGTTTAATGTTGTGGGGACTACTAGAGATATGATGTTTGATAATGCACAATTTGAAGGTGGATATAGTGAAGAAGTGCATTACACGGGAAACTAGGTGTTGGATTCTTAACCATCCTTTCCAAGGCCACCCAGGAATCAGGGTTGGAACAATGGTACTGGATGGAAAGATAGTATTTGGCCAGAGCAACCTCAACCTGGGGGTTGTAGAGATCATGATAGAGCTAGAGATAGATATATTCCACCACATGATTGGGTGAAAGCTACTAATCCTATGGTGACTTCGGAGAATTTTCGGACTGAATACATGTTAACCCAAATCTTGAACAAAGTTGAGGCCTCCGACAAAGTTTTGAAATAAATGAAATCTAACTTCTCTCAGTTAAATCAAACTGTGACTTCGTAGTCAACTTCCATTAATGTCTCGACCTAGACCTAGGGTCTTATAGCAACATGGAAAATGGGAATCTGAGAGTCCCCAAACAAGCCTCAAAGTATCCAAATTCACATCATTAATTCGGAAGCGCATAATGGAAGAATAAACATATAATTCTGAGGGACGGAAAAGTAGGACTCACGCTAAAGGGATATCATAGAGATGAGGATTTAAATGGATACACATAGCACATAACACATAAAAACGAAGGGGCAAGTAAGCATGACTCACTCTATGGGGATAAAATGGGACTTCGGATCTTCCATGTTTTCACATCATAACATCAACGAATCATCATAATATCCATATCCAATAGGTAGTCATAACATAATCTCTAAATACCAAATCGTACCACATTGTCATACAAGAGTTTACATGTTGTTCAACAATGCCTCTAAGTCATAGAATAGGACAACAACCAAGAAATGTCCCGGGCTCACCCTCAAATTAAATATAACTTAAGTGGAAGCAACATAAGATAGATGGATGATGTCTTGTCCTTGGAAGATAGGACTCATAACAAAAACGTCACAAATCCAAACTAGCCATCAAAAGGTGGAAGGGCATGGTCTTCAGTCCCTATATGGTTACATCATGTAGGCAAAAGTATGCGTTAGTACTTTTAAATATACTAAGTTTGTGGTAATAAAATGCATATGAACTCATTAAACATGCATTCAATGTTATATGACAAGGGAATATATATAAAAAGAAGCATATAAGAAAGAATAATATATCAATATACCATGAAATCCATGATGCATGAATGCTAAAATACATTCTACATAACGAGGATGACACCTTAATCGACATAAGACCAAGTGAGCTGTAACTTGGAACTCCATCGTCTTCCCCCCCCCCCCAAAACATAAATAGGTGATCTACTTGCCAATGGTAGATCCATTAACATCCATTATCCCTTAAAGGGGCATAAACGAAAAACCTATGCTAGGTATATAGTTATGAGAAAGGAGTAAGGACCCTTGGGTGTAGCCTTCCCTACCTCCAACCTCATCTAGTGCTAAGTCATCAGACCATGAGAATACATATATGTATACATGCTTGTAAAAGAGGCATAAATCTTGTCAAATCATAACAATGCCTACTAGGCTTAAAAATTAAACATACTTCATAATCATACATACTTGGCGAAAAAGCCAAATCATACTTCATGTCATACTTTTATGCATAGGAATAACTCCTTTTTCATATTGGTGTAAACACCGATTATTTCTCAAAGAGGCATATCATAGACATTATTTGATCACATTCTTGTCATACCCATATTTTGCTTGTAAACCTAGACATCATCATAATCGAGACTTAGCCCACATTATAAACTTCATGAAAACCATAGTGCATGCATGCATATTCCATTAATGATATGAGAGATTCATACATAAATCAATAATACGATAAGAAATTCAAGAAAATCCATAAGAAAATTCACATTTAAATAAAAATTTAGATTTTTCATGCTTAAATCAAACTTTAACAGGGACATGCATATTCAAATCTTCATACTAATATCAATGCAATTTAACATGTTAGGTCTTAAATCACTTTTAAACCAATAATTACACATAGCCCATATCTCAATGGAATCAAATAAACAATAATCTAAAAGACCCATTTTAAAGTAAGCTTAATTTCATAAAATCAAGTGTAAAAGAGTTTGGGGTCGTGATGGTAATCTTGTCAGGGGTCCTATACGAGGGCCACATACACCATGTAGGGGTCACACAAACCATGTGGCCTTCCATGGTATATCACCTAGCCAAAATCGTCACTAACAAAGTTCCGAAATAGTGATGCCATACTTAGAAAATGTTCACACCAACACCCATATGGATGGCCACATGACCCGTGAAGGATTATGCGGACCGTATAAGGTTTATATATGAAGTTCCTTGGCCAAAATGTGGTTTTTAATGCCAAGGCTACTCACATAAGCCACCATATGTCTAGTGAATTGACACACGGACCATGTGGGGTTCATGTGGTGTAAGCCTTGGTCTTGAACTCCTACATTAAGGACAAGACTCTATACACAAGGCCAAGGGCCACCTCAAGGCTCCTCCATACAGCCCATGGTGAGTTAGATGACCCATGGAGGTGCCCATAAGGTGTCACCTTGTTAAAAACTTTCTGAAACTAAATTCCATGAGTCATTAAAGCCATACAAAGTCTGACTCCTTACAATTAATCATCTGGAGACTAAACTAGATAATATCTCAACTCAATTCGACCAAAGACCAAACGGTTGCTTGCCAAGCGACATAGTAGTAAACACAAAGAGTGCTAACCAGTAATCATTAGCTATCATGACCCAAAGTAACAGAGTGGTAGAAGATGCTAAACCTACACTTATTGTTGAAAAAGGTGAGAAATAGGTAGAATGAGATGAAGGTACAAAGAGTGTTGATAACAGTGATAACGTAGTTATTGATGAAAGTGGTAAAGCTCATAGGAATCCCAAGAGTCATAAAAAATAGAAAGTCGGGGATGATCCTATTGATGTCAAAAGAGCATCTCCCAAAAATGCAAGTTTAATTGTAAGGTTTGAAGTGCCTCAGATTAATATAGGTCCTTCATTCCCTCAGTGATTGAAGAAGAAAGAGAAGGATGCTAAATTCTAGAAGTTCCTTTCTATATTCAATTCTCTATCCATAAATATTTCACTAGTTGAGGCATTGACTGAAATGCCAGGGTATACAAAATTTATGAAAGAATCGGTGACCAAGAACTGGACGCTAGAGTTTAAGACGATCAATGTGTCTGACAATTGTAGTACTATCTTGACAAAGAATTTGGTTGCCGAGAAAGAGGACCGTGGTGTATTCATAATTCCTTGCACCATTGGAGCTTTTAAGTTTAATAAGGCACTATATAATTTACGCATAAGCATAAATTTCATGCCCTTAGTTATATTTGAAGAATTAGGGATAAAAATCGCTACTCCAACAATGATGCTTCAACTCATGGTTGACCGATCCATAAAAAAGACAATTGGAATTCTTCATGATGTGTTGGTAAAGTTGGACAAGTTCATTCTACCTGCTGACTTTGTGATCCTGGATTGTCAGATGGACATCAACGTGACCACTATTTTAGGTCGGCCATTCTTCACAACCGAAAGGGCCCTTGTTGACATAGAAAGGGGAGACCTAATATTCAGAGTGAATGAAGAGGTGGTGGAGTTTAATATTTTGAAAACTTTGAAGCCGGAAAAAGACCTTGAAGTGATATCAGTGATCGATCAATCATGGAGAACTTGAGTGATTGGAAGAACTACTCAAAGTGGTGAGGTAAATCATCTTTGTTAATAATGGGTGTCGTTTTTGCAAGTTTCAAAAGGGAGAAAATAAATTGAAGATAAATGGAGACATGACGATCTTGATCGGCAGATCGCCAAGTTAATACGACAATCATCAATTTCACCACCGTATGAGCATTTTGATGACTCTTAAGGTACTGTCAAATTTGGGTCCTCGGTTACAATTCGGCATATCATAAAGTTAGTTAAGCAATGGTCATTTCACCACCATTTAAGGATGAGGAAAAGGTTAAAATGTTGTTAAATAAGATGATCACTAACACAATCGGCATACTGCCAAACATGTTTGGCAGAGTGAATCGGCATGCCAACTCCTCACGCTTGACTAACCTATTAAAGCCTTTTCAAATGCCTTGGCTTTTCACTCTCTATATTCCCTCCTTTTCACTTCTTTTCCAAGATAATTTCCCTATAATTTATTTCTTTGCATTTTTTTGGAGTGAGTCTATTCCATCAGCAAAAAAAATCTCTCTTGGAAATTCTCACTGCTAGTGCATCATCAAAGAGGTGAATATTTGTCCCTTTGCTTTACTTTATTTTTGAAGAATGGTATTTAAATGATGATGGCATGGAAGGGGCTTTATGAGTTGATAATTATAGTTTGTGGTGAAATGTAGTTGGAAATCATGTGGATGATATGTTTTAGTGATTCTAGGACCCTATGCTTTATGTATACTTGGTTTAATTTGGACTTTGATTCATTTCAAAAGTCATGAAATTGAATGTGCTTATGATATAGGGTAAGTCTAGATTTGATCAATATGTTTCCTAAATATTGAATGCTATTGAGGCTGTAACCAAGCTACGAGAGTTGATAGAGTCACATAAACTGGGGATGGATAAGCTTGAGGTGTTGCTTTAGGATTATGGGAAATAGTTAGTTTGGAAGAAAGAGGGTTCCTGCAGTGGAGAAAAGAGATAATGGCAGTGAAGGCATGTTGCCCATAAAAGCCAACATTAACTATTTGAAGAAAGAAGTGGCATCCCTAAGATTCACAGACATGAATTCTTTTTGGGATGGACTAAAAGAGCTATCTATGTTCAACATAAACGTAGCTCTCAAAGACATGATGGATGTAGATACTCTGCATGAGAGCTGTGACGAAGCCAATGTAGTATGTACTCCGAATTAAGAAGTATCATGTGTTGAGCCCGACCAGTCAAAGCGTGATGAGTTGTCATGGATAGAAGAAGAGATTGTGGACACTATGAGGAAGGCATCCCTCAAAGACACATCCATTATAGGCACTTCCTATGTACATGAGCTCGAGCCCCTAAGGTCATTGATTGATTTAGGGAGTGCACCACAAGATGTGGTCATTGATGCCCCCATGACCACTTCTTCAGGTCCACTACCATAGAAAGATTGATCATGTTCAGGGGGATTCTAATACTCATTCCTTTCTATTTATGCTTTCTATTGGCTACTCGGTGCAGACAATGCCACTTATTTTGCATGGACTATTTAAGCCTTTTGGAAAGTACATTATACATATCATTCATATCAGGTTTTACAGAGAGAGAGAAGAGAGAGAGAGAGAGAGAGAGAGAGAGAGAGAGAGAGAGAGAGAGAGAGAGAGCAAACTATGTAGAACAGTCTTGCTCATTAGTACGAGGGTGAGAGGGTTCCAAGCTTTTGGAGGCACAAATTTTGGAGATTTGCTGGTTTAAATTAACTTCTCTCTTACTATCCTTGTTTCCCATGTACTCATCTGTAGAATTTGGTATTGAATCTTTAATTTCTAGCATGAGTAACTAAAACCCCTATGTTGGCGGTGTATATAATATGTGTCTTTGATTTATATGATGGGTCTATTATATTTTGGCTATGATATTCTTAATTTTAGTGAATTTACATCTAGTGCTAAGTTTCTTCTATAATCTCAAGGTTGCAAACTCGGGATTTACTTTAGATCTGTAATTATTTCTTTAATCAGAGTAGTTAGAGTGTGGAATAGTTGTATTAACTGGAAACCTTCTGGGGTTTCAGTTGAATGCAAAATCATGGATTTAATGGCTAAGTTATTAGGGGTTTTGTTGTGACTTCTCAAGCCAGGAATATCCTCAAGTGATTCGCATATGATGTGATAATTGAATCATGTGAAACAATTAGGATGGGCATGGCAATGATTGTCGGCATCATTGTGACTCATAATGGTGGAAGTTGTGTCAGTTAGAGATACTTCCAAGAATCAATTGATTTACCAAATTATGTTCGAAACTAAGGTGCAGAAAGATTGAGTCTATTATTAAGCATGACTTCAAAACCTGAAATTTGCATTTCCCGTTGAGTTGAGTAATGAGCTAATAAGTTGAGTTCGGAGATGAGTTAAGCTTTACTTGTTTACTTTGGCATTCATACTACCAGCATATTTCATTTACTAATGCCCATTTTTGACCTGCATTGTTAATAATGAAGATACAAGTGATAGAGGACTTCAGCTAGTGCACTATTAAGGTTCAGTTTCCTTGTCCCCAGAGTTGATGAGCCTTCCTTGCCTTCAAAGGAGCCCTCTTTACTTTTACTGAGTGTGATTATTTCTTGAGTTGGGTAGCCATGTCCTATCATGGTACGATCTAGATTGTTAGGTAGAGACTTGATAGACATTTGAGTAGAGGACGGCCTATTGTTATTGATTTTGAAACTTGAATTGGAACTTATATTTCATAAGAGTTTTATTATTCCATTTGGTCTTTCATTTGAGTATTTTTCTTCCGTTGTCGAGTAAGATGTGATGATGAGATCAAGTGATTTTCTTGGGGAGTCAACAATGGTTCTTCAAGTGCCGCCCATGCTAAGAGTATCCTCCTAGGGCATGCCAATTGATTTGATAGAGTTTTGGCTAGTTTCTTTCTTATTAAATTGTGATTAGATTGGTTGGCCTACGACCTTTATCTATAAAGACTTTATTATCATATTCCAATTGAGTTATTCTTTCATTGCTGATGTCATCTGCTATTACATTGTGATTGAATGAATGTAGTCAGGCCAAGTGGTTCGCTTAGGCAATAGAAATAGTCTCTGAGTACCGGTCACACCAAGGGTACCCTCCCACACTGTCACAATAGTAGAGTACAAATTTAGCCTCCATGGTAGAAGAATTTATTAATGTTTGTTTTACACTCTTCCATGAAACAACTCCTCCAGCCAATATTAAAATATAGCTCGATGTAGATGTCCTTTTATAGAGACATCCAGCAAAATCTGAATAGAAATGTCCTATGATATCTAAATGATCTGACCTTTGATAAGTTAGCATGTAATCTTTTATTTATTAATGATATCCCATAACTCATTTTACTGCTTTCAAATGATCTATTATTAGGATACTTAAATATTGGCCTAATATTGCCACTATGTATGCTATATTTGGACACATACAAACTTGTGCACAAAGGTGTCACCCTTAAAAAGGAGTCATGAGGTTTGGAAAGAAGAGTAAGTTTATTCCTTGTTATATTGCTCTATTTGTGATTTTTGACAGTGTTATATTGGTTTATTCCTTATAAGTTAGATAATTAGATTTATTTCCAAGCTTGTTTGGTATTTATCTGGTATGCCATGTATATATGTCAGAATGAAAGTTACATTATCAAATGAAACTCGATATTGCTGGACAACTATTTTCAGTATGATGAAAGTCGGATGCAATTCTTGATTGGGTTGTTTAAAGAGTGAGGGCTAAGGAAATCATATTTGTAAAGCTTTAACAGAAGCATCATCCAACTAAGAAAGTCATTGAAAAATCTAAAACATATATGATAAGTAAAGGGATTTAGCCTAGGTTTTCTTTATTGACTGCTTGGGAACGAGTGACGAGTAAATGGATATCAATTCTATTGACCCCTTCTAGTCGTTAGGGGAAAGAGAGTGGTCTTTTGAGCTAGAACACTTTGGTATAGTAATTTAAAATATTAGACTAGGTCAAATTTAGTAAAAACATCAAAGTAAAATGAGATTTGGGATAATTCAAAAAAGGACTGAGAGTAATGTCTAAGCATAGACTGATTTTTTTTAGTAACTATGATATTCAGAAGTCCGTAGGACTTTTTAAAATTAAAAATAGGTATTCAGAACTCTCAATATCAAACTTGGCATAAAAGAGCTCTTTTAGAATGTCAATGTTTGAGGGTGTGGTACAAAATGAAGGCTTGGGAGAAGATTTTCTTAATTCTTTCTCGTACAAGTTACTATAGCGAAGGGTATCTCATTAAAGGGGGTTAAGGCAAATTTTAGTCCAAAAAAGTGTCAAAACTGGCATTACATGGCTAACTCATTTTGGAAAATTGCTGAACTGACCTAGGGCATTGTCACATCTCAAGCCTATATCCTAGATGTGACTGGCACTCGAAAACTATTTCTGATACCAAGTGAACCACTTGGCCTAGCTAACTTACTTAGCGGAACACACTAATTTTATAATAACTTAGAATGAACTCAATACTCATAAACTCAGAGACACAATAACATTATATAAAACTTCACTCAAGGGTTTCGAAAGAAACTTCAAGAAAATAACATGAACAATGTCTTTGTAGTCTATGAAGCTTCTAAAATATTGACTCTGAACTAGGTACCAGGGTGGGCCTGTTGCTACCTTAACTGAAGTAAATACAAAATGAAAAAAGACTCTCGAGCTCCTCTGAAATAAGTCTCACTAACTGCTAATCGGGAGTGCCTTACTAAATATCTGCTATCATGATTACCTGAATCTGCATCATAAAATGATGCAGTGTCAAATGGCATTAGTACAAGGAATGTATGACATGTAAGATGACCAAAAAAGTATAAGGACATGATACTCAACTTTAAAAACTTAACTATGAGATTGTTTAATTGATAAAAATATGTCATGCAAGTAAAAATATGCTTTAAACGTGTTTAAAAGTGCAACTCATACTATAAAAGAAATACTTGTTTTATTGCATTAATGAGAAAAACTTAATGTATGAAAAATATATAATACTTATAATGCTCATCTCTGAACAATAGCTCAACTCAACTAAATATGCAACATTATAAAAGGAAACACTATAATTATAAAATAATACAACTCGATGTATAAAATAATAAGCTTTACTTGGGGAGTTTCTCTAACCGACAAACCATCACCATGAGCGTCCAGATGATACAATTTCTTGCCCACACTGCCAAAGTCATTTTGCAATTGGTGCTCAATACTACTCCCAAAAATATTAATTACATGTCATACCTAAAAGAACATATTTCTCCAAGTATTACTTTTCTTCTCTTTGGGACTTAGCCCGACTTAGTTCTTAACCTTTCTAAAAGATGGTTAAAACCATCGGCTTCATGCTACACTGCTAATAAAATATTTATGCTAATACTTTTCTTGAGTTTAAATAAAGATTTGGAAATTCATAAATTTTCATAGTAACTTTAGCATCTAACTAGTTTAGCAATTAAAAGTAGTATCTCAACTAGTCTCAATACAATAGATAATTCCAGTAAATATCATGCTTTTCTTTAAAATAATAATATAACCAAGAATGTTTACCCGGAAGAAATCATGTTCTCAACTAACATCTGGATATTTGAAGAAATTAGTAGATAAATGATGGAAGGATAATATAATAGGATTTTTCCAAGCCTTGCATACATGGAAGAACTAGATTCCTCAACAACTTTGAAGAACTCACTAACTTCTCTCAAAATCCTACCTTTTCTTCTCTTTAAAATTTATTCTAAGTATGGAGAATGTTTTTGACTGTAATGAAGTTGAAGAATAACATTTAGGGGTTTAATTATGGAAAAATTATCAAGTTATGCCTTAGAAAGGGTGAGAAAGGATGAAAATACTTTTTCTTAAAATCACTGTCTAAGTCATCTACAGGACCATCTACAGTCCCTAGAAGCTTATAGGATCGTTTAATTCATTCATAGAAACTAGGGTTGATTTTGGGGTCCTAAAGCACATTCTACAAGCCCAAACTACAACTCATTGAAGCTTTTACGACCCATAATTGGGTCCATAGAATTGGAGACCCAAAAATGGACTTGCAGATGTCATTCCATGAGTTGACAGTATGGGTTATAGTTAAATCCATGACTCGTAAGTCAGGGTCATAGAATCAAGTCTGCTTTGGCAGTCCATAGTTGCTACGACCAAAGCCTAGGGCCTAAATGTGACATGGCGTATGGGAAACCCGAAGGGACCCCAAGCAAGCTTCTTAATATATCATTACATATCCTTGGTTGCGAAGCAGTAAAATAATAGAATAGATTGTAAATAGGGATAAACGGGTCTATGGGACATCTTTCATATCAAAAGTATCAAAAGAGTCAAGAGAGTCAAAGCTCATAGCATCCTTACATAACTTATCCAACAGCACCTTTAAACATAGAACTTAGCAAGCTCCAAGACAAGTAACTGGGCTCACCCTCATAGTCAAAGCACACCATAAATATAGGAGAGTCTAGACATAGAATAAATCAAGACTTGTATGTCCTCGAAGTTGAGGACTCACCAACTAGCTTTGAGAGATATCACACTAGCTATGTGGAGGAGGAGGATGATCAAGTTGGGCTTCGGTCCCTAGATGGTAACATCATGTAGGCATAGAGTATACGTTAGTACATTCGGCATAGAGTATGCGTTAGTACATTTGAATGTACTAAGTATGTAGGATACGATACAACAATAGATAAGTAACATAGTCAAAATGTATAATTAAGCAATAGATGATTATATAGCAATATGGCATGCATGAATGACACTTAAAGTAAACATGCATATATATATATAACATATTACTTGAAGTAAACATGCTTATATATAACATATTACATATGTAGGAAAATAGACCATCATCATAGACCATGTAACTTAGTACTTGGAATCTAAGGTAGACCGCCCCTTAGTAGTGATTGAGGTACCAATCCGACAATTAGTTGATGATTTACCACCCCTATCTATGTGATTGAGGTACCAACCCTTAATTGGTTGATGGCTTACCACCTTCATTCGATATGACTAAGGTACCAACCCCTCAATTGATTGATGGCTTACCACCCCCATCCGAGATGACCAACCCCTTAATTTGTTTATGGCTTACCGCCCCCATCCGAGATGATTGAGGTACCAACCCCTCAATTGGTTGATGGCTTACCCACCTCATCTAGGTGATTGAGGTATTACCCTTCAATTGGCTATGGTTAACTCACAACACAATCTATACTTCTCATGAAACCAACACATACATATCATCCTTTCATCAGCATAAAGTCAGTTAACTCATATGCCAAACATTTGGCCTTCGACAACTAATGATACATTAACCGGACATTTCATCAAACACTTGGTGGGTGTGCAATGCTAGCGCAAACCGTGCAATGCTAGTGCAAATCATGCAATTAAAGAGTGAAATCATGTAAGTAAATTCACTGTAAAACCACCCACCAACACTCAGTAATATACTCATTCAATATAATCAAAATCCTTCATCAAATCTAAATATAAATCTAAGATTCATAGCTCAAGATATGCATAAACAATTTTAGTTTTACAAAACCCCAACATAGTCCATAGTCAAATTCATAAGAGAAGACCATAAGTGAAATCAAATTAGAAACATGTAGTTTCGGTGAAAGGGAAGCTTTGGCAGTATAGGTGAAAGGACCCAATGGTTGAAACCTACATACCTTGACTTTGGAGAAATCTTGATGAAGATTGGAAATGGAGACTTGAAGCTTGAGTGAAATCATTAATATCCAGATGAGTTTTGGTACTTGAAGTTTGATGTGAAATATTTGTCTAATTGTTTGAGTGAGTATTGAGGAATGTCTTGTATGATATAAAGGTGAAATATATCTTAGTATAGGTATTTTCTGGCATTGGAAGATTTAGGCCTAAGACCCAAAAGTCTTGGACCAAACAAGAAAACTGCACAAAATAATGTACTGAGGTGCAACCTTGGCGCGTCGCGCCTTGGGCGCGAAAACCTCACTGGAATAGTTTTTTGAAAAATTGAAATTGTGATTCGTTTGCTCTAAAATTGGGGTTAGACCTATTTTCCACTCAAATTCTCCCCCTGATCACGAATATGAAGTTGGATTTTTGATATCACGCATGGATTTTAAGATTGATAGAAATTACGATCCTGGGCACTTCAGAGGCACATTTTCGGGCACTTTTTTTGGGGGGTCATTTCAATATCTCCCCTTGGGAACGTTCATCCCTGAATGTCAAAGAAACATATATGAGTAGATTAACCATAAAGAAATCAGCCCCAACAAGAATGCAACAATACACATAAACACTATTTTCTAGAATCTCAACATAAGTGTTAAAACCACCATGAAATTTGTCAATATAAACATGAATGCATGGAAATGACATAGGGGCTGAAACATGAGACATAAAATCATATAGCAGACTTAGAATTAGTACCTTAGGCTTGATTAGAATGGAAAAGGTAGGGTTATTTCTTTTGCATGTCCTTTTTGGCCTCCCATGTAGCACTTTCGACTTGTTGATTCCTCCAAAGGACCTTAAAGGAAGCAACATCTTTGTTTCTCAACCTCTTCACTTGTCTATCCAATATCTCTACTAGAACTTCTTCATGAGTCAAGTTTTCTTCAACGACACCCACAACATGCAATTGGACAATAGCATTCAGATCACCCACACACTCCTTCAACATAGACACATGGAAGATCGGATGAACCAAATCCATTTCACTAGGAAAATCCAACTCATAAGCCAACTTACCAATCCTCCTTATCCCTCTATAAGAACCTACAAATCTTGGACTTAGTTTACCCCTCTTACCAAAATGAACCACACCCTTCATGGGTGATACCTTCAAATAGACCAATCACCAACTTTAAATTCAAGTCCTCTTCTCCTCACATCAGCATAAGGCTTTTGACTACTTTGGGTTGTTTTTAACCTTTCTCTAATCCACCTTACCTTCTCTATAGCATCCATAAACAGATCCGGACCTAACAAAGCCATTTCTCCCACTTCAAACCACCCAACTGATGATCTACAACGTCTACCATAAACGGCCTCAAAAGGAGTCGTATTAATGCTAGAATGATAGCTATTATTATAAGCAAACTTAGTTAATGGAAGATGATCATCCTAACTACCCTTGAACTCCAAAATACAAGCTCTAAGCATATCCTCAAGAGTTTGGATAGTTCTCTCGGCTTGGCTATGTATTTGAGGGTGAAAGGCCACACTAAGCTTTACCTTGGTTCTGAGACCTCTTTGGAAGGACCTCCAAAAGTGTGAAGTGAATTGAGCACCACGATCGAATATGATAGACAAGGGTACCCCAAGCAACCTCATAAACTCATGAATGTACAATTTAGCATAGTCTTCGACCCCGTAATACTCTTAACCGGTAGGAAATGAGATGACTTTGTCATTCTATCAACCACAACCCAAATAGAATCAAAATCCTTTCTAGTCTTAGGCAATCCAACCACAAAATCCATGTTAATTTCCTCCCACTTCCAAGTAGGAATATCTATGTCTTGGGTTAAGCCACTCGACCTTTGGTGTTCGACTTTTACTTATTGGAAACTATGGAAACAAAATACGAATTTGGCAATGTCTTTCTTCATACCTCGCCACCAAAACACATACCTCAAATATTTTTACATCTTGGTAGAACGGTGGTGGATAGAATAAGAAGAATTATGAGCCTCATCAAGAATCTTCTCTCTCAAGTAATTAACATAAGGCACACACAACATAACTTGGTACCTAAGGGCACCATCTCTCCTTTAGAAGAAAACCTCCACCTTGCCCTCTTTCACCAAGGCCTTCCATTCTAACAAGGGGGAATCAAGATCTTGCTTTGCTTTTACCTCATCAACCAAAGAAGACTTCGAACCGTCCACTACCACAGTGTCACCATTATCCACCTCTTCCTACCTAACCCTCAATCTAGCCAACAGATGGACCTCCCTAGCCACCACTTTGCCCCCACCATCAACATGAGTGAGGCTATCCATAGACACCCTACACAAAGCATCTGTCACAACATTACCCTTACCGGGATGATAATGCACACTCATATCATAATCCTTAAGAAGTTCTAACCACCTTCTTTACCTCAAGTTGACATCTTTTTGAGTGAACACATATTGGAGGCTCTTATGATCGGTAAACACATCAACATGCACCCTATACGAATAATGATGCCAAATTTTCAAAGAAGAAACCACGTTGGCCAATTCAAGATCATGAGTAGTATAATTTATTTCATCCACTTTGAGTTGCCTAGAAGCATAGGCTATTACCCTACCATTTTCCATTTACACACAACCTAAACCAATCCGTGAGGCATCAAAATACATAACAAACCCTTTCGGTAGAGACAAGATAGGAGCGGAGACAAGCTTATCCTTCAAGGTTTGAAAACTCTTTTCAAACTTATTGGTCCACACAAACTTATCCTTCTTGTGAGTCAACTTAGTCATCGGAAAAGCAATAGAAGAGAACCCATTCATAAACCTCTGATAGTAACCCGCTAAGCCCAAGAAGCTTCTATTATCCGATGGAGTCAATGGTCTAGGTCAATTTCTAATCACATCCGTCTTCTTAGAATCCACCTTAATACCATCCCCCGACACCATATGACCTAGAGAGGCAACCTCTTTCAACCAAATTTCACACTTCTCGTATATGGCGTACAACTTCTCTTACCTCAATGTTTGCAACAGTACTCTCAAATGAGCCATATACTCCTCCTCACTATGAGAATAGATCAAAATATCATTAATGAAAACCACCACAAACAAATCAAGGTAGGGTCTAAAGACCCTATTCATAAGATCCATGAAGATAGCTGGTGCATTGGTCAATCCAAGAGATATAACCATAAATTCATAATGTTCATACCTAGTCCGGAAGGCTATCTTGAGAATGTCGCTCCGTCGCCTTTACTTGATGATACCTGGACCGAAGATCAATCGTAGAGACATGGCTAGCCCTTTGAAGTTGATCAAACAAATCATCAATTCTTGAGAGAGGGTATTTATTCTTGATGGTAACCCTATTAAGTTGGCGGTAGTTGATAAGCATTCTAAAAGACCCATCACTCTTCTTCACAAACAACACTGGTGCACCCCAAAGTGATTGGCTAGGCCTAATAAAATCCTTCTACAACAATTCCCCAATTACTCCTTTAACTCCGTCGGGGCCATATGGTAAGTGGGGAATAGAAATGAGTTGAGTATCGGGGAGGAGGTCTATACCAAAATCTATTTCGCTTTCAGGAAGAACACCGGGAAGGTTATTTGGAAAGACATCAAGAAACTCATTTACCACTAGAACCGACTCTATAGGTAGGACTTTGGACTCCACATCCTTAACCCTCTCAAGATGATAGAGACACCCCTTAGGGATCAACTTTTGGGATTTAATGCAAGAGGTAGACCTACCCTTGGCCACCACATCATGACTCTCCCACTCAACGATGGGTTCATTTGGAAATTGGAATTTGATTTTATGGATTCTACAATCCATAGAGGCATAATAGGCATGCAACCAATCCATTCCAAGAATGACATCAAAATCAACCATATCCAACTCAACAAGATAACAAGGTAATATTTTATGCAAGATACAAATAGGACAATTTCTATAGACCTTTCTAGCAACAATAGATGTACCAATAGGAGCAGACACCTCGTAAGACTCACACAACAATTCGGCTCAACCTGAAACCCTTTTAGCAATAAGAGGAGTAACAGAAGAAAGAGTTGCACCCGTGTCTATCAATGTATGCACATCAAATTAAAGACTGTTAACATATCGGTGATGACATTAGGCACCTCATCAACCCCTTGCCTCCCATGTAAAGCATAAAATCGACTATTCGCCTCCTCTATCCAAAGGAACTGCATTAGCACCCCAGCCTTACGGATGAACATCCTTACCCTTATTACGATTTCATGGAAAATCAATCACCTTGTGGCCTACTTCCCAACAACCAAAACAAGCATTGGTATCCATCAATCATTGGCCGCTATGACCCCTACCACACTTGAGACACATGATTCTAGGCACCACACCACTACCCTCTTGGGGCCTTGGGTAGTCATTGGAAAATCTCCCACTAGGAGCATGAGAAGACCCTTGGGTTTGGTGAAATCGGCCACCCTTGTGATTTTGGAACTTGCCATAAAAATGGGTCCTGTTTGCCTCATGACCCCTTCTTTTCCTCAATTTCTCCATCTCCAATTATTTGGCCTAAGTCATCAAGCGAGACAAATCCATGTTATTAATCAATATTGTGGTACAATATTCTTCACTCACAAAATCGAAAACACCCATCACAAATTTATTTCTTCCAGACCTCAAGTCGGCAACCAAGTGTGGAGCATATTTTCAGAGTTGGTTGAACTTGAGAGTATCTCCTTCACACTCATAGATCCTTGCTTCAAGTTCATAAAATCCATTAACCTGGCTTCCCTAAGCTCAAGAGGAAGAACCGGTTGAGGAAAGCTGCCTTAAAATCCTCCCATAGAACCACATTGGTGTTCCCCTTCTCCACCTTCCTTTGAGTGTACCATATTTGAGATACCCCCTTGAGTTGGCAAACACCAACTCCGCCTTCTCTTCCGACCTCATAACCATAATGGACAACACCTTGTGTACCTCATCAATAAATTCTTGAGGGTCCACATCCACCTTAGACCCCTTGAACTCTGGTAGGTTCATCCTCATAAAATCTCTTACTTGATATGCCGGAGTAGGAGCATGAGGGGCTTGGGTCCCTTGATTGGCTTGGTTAGCCACAACTTGACCTAGTAAAATGAGAGCATCCTGGAGCTCACCATGAGCCGGTTGTTCCTTATGTGTGTAGGCTCTTCTTCCTCTTGTGTTAGGCATGACCTAGCATAGCAAAGAATAATTGCTAGGGTATAAAAACCTTACCTTAGCATCTATAGCACGACATAGAGTAAGAAGAAGGGAAACATTTCCTAAGAAATCTCATAGCCTCTTACTCATAGTTGTGGTTCACAACACAACCATGAATAATACTCCAATCAACGAGTTGTGTTGGATGTCGAGGACCATTAACAACCTAGTGCTCTGATACTAAGTTTTATGACCAAACCCTAGAGCCTAGAAGTGACACGGCGCATAGGAAACCTGAAGGGACCCCAAGCAAGTATCTTAACATATCATTACACATCCTTGATCGCGAAAGCAATAAATAACATAAGCAATAGTAAATAGTGATAAATAGGGCTATGATACATCTTTCATATCAAAAGTATCAAATGAGTCAGGAGAGTCAAAGCTCATAGCATCCTTATATAACTTATCAAACAATACCTCTAAACATAGAGTTTAGTAAGGGCCCAGATAAGCGACCGGGCTTACCCTCAAAGTCAAAGAATACCATAAAGAAAAGAGAGTCTTTACAAAGCATAAATCAAGAGAAGTATGTTCTCAAAGTTAAGGACTCACCAACTATCTTTGACAGATATCGCACTAGCCACGTGGAGTAGGAAGATGATCAAGTGGGGCTCTGATTCCTACAAGGTAACATCATGTAGGCATAGAGTATGCATTATTATGTTTGAATGTACTAAGTATGTAGGATGAAATGCAACAATAGATAAGCAATATAGTCCAAATCCATAATTAAGCAATAGATGATCATATAACAATATGACATGCATGAATAATACTTAAAGTAAACATGCTAATATATATATATATATATATAACATACTACATGTATAGGAAAATAGACCATCATCATAGACCAAGAAATTTGGTACTTGGAATCTAAGGTAGAAAACCCCTTAGTAGGGATTGAGGTACCATCCCCTTAATTGGTTGATGGCTTACAACCCCTATCTAGGTCATTGAGGTACCAACTCCTCAATTGGTTGATGGTTTACCACCCCTATCTAGGTGATTGAGGTACAAACCCCTCAATTTGTTGATGGCTTACCACCCCCATCCGAGATGACTGAGGCACCAAGCCCTCAATTGGTTGATGACTTACCACCCCCATCTAACATAATTGAGGTACCAACCCCTCAATTGATTGATGGCTTACCGCCCACATCCGAGACGATTGAGGCACCAATACCTCAATTGGTTAATGGCTGACCACTCCCATCTAGGTGATTGAGGCATCATCCCTCAATTGGCTACGGTCAACATACAACATAATCGATATTCTCATGAAACCAACACATACATATTATCCTTTCATCATCATGAAGTCACTTAACTCATATTCCAAGCGTTAGGCCTTCAATAATTCAAGATACATTAACTAGACATTTCATCAAACGCTTGGAGGATATGGAATATTAGTATAAAATCATGCAATTCAAGATTGAAATAGTGCAAGTAAATTTAACGTAAAACCACCCACCAACACTTGGTAATACCTTCCTGTAATATATGTCAAAAGCATTCATCAAATCTCAAGATATATCTAAGATTCATAGCTCAAAACATGCATAAATAGTCATACTTTTACAAACCCTCTACATAGTTCATAGTCAAATTCATAAGAGAAGACTCATAAGTAAAATCAACTTAGAAACATGTAATTTAGGTAAAAAAGAAGCTTGGGCACCATGGGTGAAAGGACTCAATGGTTGAAAGACACATACGTTGACTTTGGAGAATTCTTGATGAAGATTGGAAATAGAGACTTGATACTTGAGCGGAATCCTTAAGATCTGATGAGTTTTGGAACTTGATGTTTGGGATGAATATTTGTCTAAGTGTTTGAGTGAGTATTGGGAAATGTCTTGTATAGGTATTTTTACGCATGGGAATACTTAGGCCTAAGACCCAAAAGTCTTGGACCGAACAAAGAAACTATACAAAAAAATGTACTAAGGTGCTCCCTTGGCGCGTCACGCCTTGAACGCGAAAACCTCACTGGAAATCGTTTTTTGGAAAAATGAAATTGTAATTTATTTACTATAAAATCGGGGATATACTCATTTCCCACTCAATTTTGCCTCATGATCACAAATATGAAGTTGAATTTTTGATATTACACACGAATTTTGAGATATATGAAAATTATAATGCCGGACACTTTCAAGGCACATTTTCGAACACTTTTTTTGTAGTCAGTTCAGTAGTAAAATGATTATAACTTTTTGCTTCAAAATCCAAATGAGGCAAAATTAGTGGAGTTGGAAAGAATATTAAAAATTATTTAATTTGATATATTATGGGTCATCTAATTCTCTATGTGTTGAGAGTTAAGATCATTTAAAGTGACTCGTGCATAATGTAATGCGAAAACTTAATCGATAGGAAAACTTTAAACTTGACTAAGCACTAGAGCTCTTATGAACCAAATAATACACTTCTAATATCCTTCACACATATAGAAATGAGTATTAAAATATAGGTATATATAAGGTATCACTAGGTTCAACCTATATACTTATGAAAAAAAATTATATCCAATGAATAGAGTTGTAAGGTGTTACATACATTTTTCATCGTTCACTTCGATAAAGGTAAGTTAGTTACTCCTCTAATTTGTATTTTTATTCTAAATCTCTAAAATTTAGTGTGGTTAATTGTCACGACCCAATTCGGGGGCCGTGACTAGTGCCGATTAGGCACCCTGACAAACGCAAACCCAAAAGTCTAACTATTACAGCCAGGGAATCTACCAAAATTTCGGCAGAGTTTCCTCTATTTTATGGACTAACCGCACCTGCGGACAGAAGCCCAGAACATAGCAAACATATACACATATATAAATGCGGACCGACAAGGTCACCGCTGCGGTAGAACCGCCCAACAGAGGTATCATACATATGTCATCACATCACAGGCCATATTCTACACCCACATGTATCCACAGACCTCTAATCAAATAGACTGAATCATAAGACGGGACAGGACCCCGTCGTACCCTCGAATATATATAAGTACACAATGCAGATAATAAAAATCCATGAGTATATACCCAAAAGTCTTGCTCCTGAGGCCAAAGAGAGCGCTGCAACAGTCGATAGAGATCCTAAGAGGGTGGGTCTCTAACCTATACGTTAGTACCTGCGGGCATGAAATGCAGCTCCCGAAGAAAGGGGATCAGTACGAAATACGTACCAAGTATGTATAGTGGAAGGTACAAAATATAGATGAGAGACATAATCCAAATAAGAAATATATGAATCAAACTTGTATGCAACCATCAAAATCATTCT
>JAOTQR010083846.1:0-37415 GCA_025774065.1 Solanum ossicruentum
GTCTATATTATGTGCCCTTGTCATCTAACATGAAATGCAGGTTTGGCAAGTCATACGCATTGTACGCCCACATACTTAGTAAATTTAAATGTACTAACACATACTTTTGCCTACATAATCTCACCATGTAGGGACTAAGGGCTATCTTAATCCACCATATGATGTCTAGCTTAGATCTTGAGAGTTGCTTGTTGTAATGAGTCCTATCTTCCAAGGAAAAACCACCATTCCTCTACCTATGGTATTTTATTTGTGTCATTTACTTTGGGGGTGAGCAAATGTAATACCCCACATTATACATGTACTAATGCTATGTGAAATAAATCATGATATGGATTGGTCAAGTTAGTGTCCATTCTTGAAAGTGCTTGATTCTTGTGTTAACAGGCGATATGGGCGCCTAATGCTTAAGAGGGTCGAGTGTATATGTGTTTTATGTAAAATTGAGGATATCACAACCCTAAAGAAAGTAAGAGAATTAAAGTGTTTGTATGAATTAATAATCTAGTAGTTGAGTCACCTACTTGCTTAGCTTGAATTTGCTAGCTAAACGGAGATGAGGTTCAACGTCAAATTTGTCTAAGTTCGATGATGAATAAAATCAATTTTAAGGGTGTAATTTTATCCCATGTTTTAGCATCATAAATGGACCTTATTTTCAGTCCAAGAAGAATGTAATAAGATCCCAAGTATATTCCAAACCACATGACTATTTGGGCCAAAAACGGATTTAAGAGGAAAGTTGGAATTGGCAGCCAAAGTCCATTAGAATGTGATGCCCATTTTGGCCCATTTTTGGGACTAAGATGCTGAATAATTAGCCCAAGTAAATGAGGAATTATTTGCTCAAAATTCCCAAATAAATTTATCCAGATAAGCCCTTTAAGAAGAAGTTATAAACAACCAATTTGCATTCTTACACTTAGAAGAAAAACATTCAACTTTCCTAACTTTCTCTCCATACTTAAATCATGGAATTAGGATAGATTCATGCATAAACCATGATAAAATCAACATTCAGATCATAAGTCATACTACCCAAGCATGAAATCAAGCTTAACAGAGACATGCAAGTTCATAGTATATATAAATCATGTAAATCAATAGGATAAGGAGTAATTCATGCTTACTTTATCATTTTACAATGACCCATAACATAATTTTAGCAATTCGAATCCAAATCGTGAAAATCACCCTTCAAGTTCACTTAAGTTCATCAAAACTTTGAAAATAGAAGTTGGGTTTCATAATTGAAATGAGATCATAAATGGAATCACACAAACCTTGATGAAATCAGGAATATTAAATGGGTGTTTGGATTTGTATGTCAAGCCTTACATTACAAGGATTGATAGCCTTATAATGTCTATCGGTCCTCAAATTTAAACGGTTCGAGGGAAAAGGAAATCCGAAGGAGCATGTCACACACCTTGTGCAGACATATACTTATCCTGGAACCTATGAAGAATATCTTGTCAAACCGTTCATCCATTCCTTGAAAGCAAATGTCTTTGACTGGTACACAAATGTTGAGCCTCATTTTATTGATAGTTAGAAGAAAATAGAGCATGATTTTCTCAATAGCTACTATAGCACAAGGCACAAAATGAGCATAGTAGAACTCACAAAAACCCGTCAAAGGAAAGATGAATCAATTATTGACTTCGTAAATCGATGGAGGAACGCGAGCCTTAATTGCAAAGATAGTGAAGCTTCTACAATAGAAATGTGTATCCTCTATATCTTACAACGAATCAAACCAATGTCCTTCGAAGATCTAGCTTCTTGTGATCATGACATGGTGTTAAGCATGAGTTCAGTGGGAAAAGTTACAATGCCTGTTCATGATCCTCACAAAGGGAAGGACAAGCAAGAACTAAAAGAATGGAGCAAATTTGTGCTTATAAATGACAACAAGGAACCCATTGAATGTCAATGTGTCACTCGTGAACTTCACTACAAAGGAAAGTAAGAAACAAAGTGTGAAGACAGCTTTTCATAGGCATCCAAATCGAAAATTGATCTTAAGGAAGATGCATGAGAAGGAATACACCTTTGTGGATTTTGATGTCTCTCAAATATTTAATGAATTGGTTAAGCTAAAAATCATTAAGCTGCCAGAGATGAAGCAGCCCGGTGAAGCTAGAAGGGCCGATGACCCAAACTATTGCAAATATTAGACTTTTGGGTCACCTTTTCGAAAAGTATATTTTCTTCAAGGACAAAGTCATGCAAGTGGCTATGGAAAAGAAGATTATCCTTGATGATGAGAAAGCATGTTCTAACCAAATCTATATCACTTTGGCTCGCTTGACCTAGTCCAAATATATACCTATTAAAACGTAAAGTCATTAGAGCAAAACAAATCCCAAAATGATAGAGATAGTGATGAAGGTTGGATTCTCGTGACTAGTCGGAGATGACATAAGACAAGTTCACAAAAAGAATCATCTGACAAAACGACTAGAGGGAGGATAGTGAGGAGATCACAGAAGCAAAAGTAATCAAGAATGCAACGAAAGAAAAGGTGGAAGTGTATCACTACCAAAAACCACAACGTCCTATGACTTTTGGGGAGTTCTTATTAAGTTGGTTTCACACAAAGACTATTCAAGGTAACATCAAGGCATCATGTTTTAATAACGGCAAAAGAGAAACAATAAGTGAAACTTCATCAAGGATGTCTTCCATGGACAAAGAAGAAGCAACAGGTGAAACTCCATGAAGAGTCTCCCCCTATCTTCTGAAAAGCCTATAGAACCCTCTTCTCAAGAAGTACATACATGTGATACAAAAATTATTTTTACAAATGATGTCTTCTATTTGGTGAAAAACTACATAATCATCCTCTGTATATGGTGTGTCATGTGCTACAGAAGAGGATAAATAAAATCTTAATAGATAAAGGATATAGAGTTTAAATTCTGCACATCCACACATTAAATGAACAATGCATCATGACCGATAAACTTAGTGAAAGTCATATGTTTATACAAAAATTCAATAATAGGGGCAGAGGTCGATAGACTCCATTAAGTTAGAATTTCATTGGCAATTTGTGATCTAGTGCATGGATGGATGCATATAATTGAGGCAAACACTTCATATAATATATTGTGTGGTAACCCTTGGGTACATTAGAATAAAATTGTCTCATCCTCCTACTATTTACATTTGAAGTATCTTCAAGATAGAATTGAAATGAAAATAGTTGCTCATGATAATCATTTTACTGAAGCTGAGTCATACTTTGATAATGCAAAATTCTATTTGAAAGGTTACGTGATACAGGAGGCGAAACTTGACAATGTCAAATCGACTAAGTCCAATAAACTTGCAAGAAAAAGAACTAATATCATTGTTGAAAAGTCAAGGCCAATATTGAGGAGTTCGATTCCTGTCCAAATAAAAGGAAAATTATGTCCTCGATAAAGAAGTTAGCTCCAGTACCCCGCTATGTTTTTGAAGGTAAAGTAAGAGATGGGTAAATTGTCTAATGTTCATGGAAATGTACTGAGAGGGATAACCTTTTCTATCAAATGAATTGATGCAATCAACTTGTCTTCAAAGCTACTAGGAAAGTTTGTGGCTCAAAATCCACCATAGGATATACCACTCCCTATAAAATGTACAAGAAGCTTTTATCTAAATGCTTACAAATTATTTGCAAAGATTGGATACAACCCTGATGAGTCATCTACATTAGGGAAACTCCCATAAGAAGATATCACCAAGCAAGCCCGTGAAGGTCTAGTCTATGGCCAATAATCGCCAGTTTTCATCACAATGATAAGGCAAGGTAACATTTATATCACTATAACAGATGTCTTCTTCTTCTAATAAAAGGCCTTTTGTACTTGATAGACTTGGAAAACCCACTACAAGGGAGAGGTTAGGATAATTAAAGAAAAAGACCAATAAACAATAGAGAAGTTACCTAAAGGTGACCACACTGGCTTCGCCTATATTTATAATCCCCTCTAAGATGAAACATCGAGTGGAGCTTATGGTTTCATGTGAAGAGGTACTAAAGACGAAGACTCAAACCATGGTTTACACCAAGGAGCACAAGGAAGATCAAGAAAGTGTGAGATCCTCGTATCGTATTACAACCCTGAATGAGCTTGATGTCTCATCTTAAATGAAGATTGATGGCAAGCTGTAAGATACTGCTTGGTGCTATCATATATCTTTCAATGAAAATGATCCACAAGAAGAAGAAGATGCTAGAGATGCTCCACCATAATTTGAAGAAGGAGTGATGGCCATAATAGATCCTTTAAAGAAAGTTAACGTTGGTACTATTGAAGCCCTAAGACCAACTTACTTGAGCGCCTTTCTGGAAGTTGATGAAGAAATTGCTTATATGAATTTACTCAAAGAATACAAGGATGTCTTTTCTTGGAGTTATAAAGAAATGCCTGGATTAAATCCTAAAATAGTAATCCATCAACTGGCAGTCAAGAATAATGTTCATATTTTCAAGCAGGCCCAAAGATATTTGGCGAGAGTTGATTCCATTGATCGAAAATTAAGTAAAAAACTCATTGATGCAAAATTTATTTGTGAAGTTAAACACCCTATACGGATTTTATATCGTTCTCGTAAGGACAAAGAATAGTCAAATTCAAGTGTATGTTGACTTTAGAGATCTCAATAACGCATGCCCGAATGATGAATTTCTGCTTCCTATCCCTGAACTGATGATAGAGTTTACCACTGGTTATGAAGCAACGCCATTCATGGATGGTTCTTCTAGCTATAACCAAATCCACATGGCATTGAAAGATGAAGAACTTATTGCATTTCATACCTCTAAAGGTATCTATTGCTATAAAGTGATGCCTTTTGGTCTAAAAAATGCTAGTGCCACATACCAAAGGGCTGTGCAAAACATATTTGATGACTTATTTCTATAAAATGTCAAATGTTATGTTGATGACATAGTAGTAAAGTGGAGATAAAGGGGCAACCATTTGAATGACTTAAGAATAGTATTTGAATTGCTCCAAAGATACCAACTAAAGATAAACCCATAGAAATTTACCTTTGGAGCTACTTCTGGTAACTTTCTTGGATTTATTTGTGACAATGAGAAATTGAGATTGATCAAGCTAAAGTTGATGCAATCTTGAAGATGCTCGAGCCTCGAGACATTTATGAATTGAAAAACCCTTAAGGAAAGTTAGCTTACTTGAGGAGGCTCATCTCAAATTTAGCTGGAAGATGACAACTATTTAGTCATATTATGAAGAAAGGTGTTCCTTTTAAGTGGCACCAAACATTTAGCAAAGCTTTTCAAAGTATCAAGGCATATTTGGCGAAGCCTCCAGTTCTAGCAGCCCCTATACTTGAAAAGCAATTGATACTCTACATTGAGGTACTAGAAAGGTCTATAGGAGTGTTATTAGTTCAATAAAATAGTAGGCAAGGGAAACTCCCTCTACTACTTGAGTAGACCGATGACACCAAATGAGCTGAATTATTTGCTACTCGAAAAGTTATGTTTGGATGTAGTCTTCTCAATTAAAAAGATTAAGCACTATTTTCAAGCTCAGGTTGTTCGTCTCATTTCAAAAGCAAATCCTATCAAATTTGTCATGTTAAAACCAGTGATCAGTGATCAATTGGCAAGATGGTATCTTAAATTCCAACAATTTGTGATCGTGTATATTCCTTAGAAAGCTGTGAAGAGACAAACATTAGTAGACTTCTTGGTAGACCATCCAATACTAGATAAATGGGAGTTAACTAATGAGCTTCTTGAAGAAAATGCAGTGGTCATCGACATACAACCTCCTTGGAAGATGTACTTTGATGGGGCTGCACAATGTGGCAGAGCTGGCACTAGCATGGGGTTCGTCACTTCAAGGGGAAAGGTCTTACCATTCTCCTATATGTTGAAAGAATGTTGCCCCAACAATGTCGTAGAATAGCAAGCCTTTATACTTGGACTCAAAATGGCCATTGACATGAAGTAATTACAATAGCATGTTTTTTGTGACTCTCAGTTGGTGATTAAACAACTCTTCGGAATCTGTGAGGTCAAAAGGCTTGAATTGCGCCCATAAAACTATTATGCTCAAAAGTTGATAGATGGCCCAGAAATGTAACCCTTCAATAGGTATTGAGAAAGGAAAATAAAATAGATGACTCCCTAGCTACTTTAGCTTCAACTCTGACTTTTCTCGATCAAATGCAAGTTACTATCTGCCAAATATGGGTAGTACAACCACCAAATGAGGACGAATATATGGGGAATAAGCTTGAACATCTTGTTGCGGTTTTTGAAGCCAACAAAGATGACTGGCGACAAGCTATTGTCGACTACTAATATTATGAAATAGTTCTGAAAGTTCACAAAGCAGAACAGATATTCGTTGTCTTATGCCTCACTTCCTTTACTATAAGGAAACACTATATAGAAGATCATTTGAGGGAGTACTCTTTCGATGTATGAGAGAGTTAGAAACAGGCCAAGATCTAGAAGAAGAACATGCAGGAGTATATGGATCATATCAATCTACACCAAAGCTCCACTTCCACATAAAGAGAATGGGGTATTATTGGTCAACCATGGCAAAAGATTGCTTAGACTAGCTTCAAGGTACAAGGCTTTACGATTCCATGCAAATTTCATACATCAACCACTAGAAATCTTACACCCAATTATAGCTGATATCACCCAAGTTATACTTCCTTTTTAGAGTCTAAAGTGGGCGTTGAACCCATAGAGAATACATAGACTCAAGAGAATTCACCAATATGCAATTTGAATAATTAACCAACTTAATTCCCAAAAGGGGGTTTGCATTAATCAATGAGAAAATAATACTAACCCACTATCACAAGAGAAAAGTCAATAAGTGAGAGAAACTAGGGCATTGTGTTCCCCATGATTCCCCAACTCAGTATCACCGGATAAGCTAAATATTTCTAGTATATTGCATGTCGGACGGTAATTTATGTTCACCAAGTCCTTTGGTCAAAGGTGAGAGGTGAAATTTACTATGTGACTTGGCCCATCTCTATAGTGTGAATTACTAACCATTACCTATTACCCAAGTACAACCTCCCCTTGGCCCAGTTTGATTGATTAGATGGGAACACATTAATCGAATCTTGTTAATTAAGCTCTTTTCCTATTCATTACTACCTTGGTCCAGTCAGTAACACTAGGCGGGTTCTAATGTTGGCCACCACTAGAAAACATGCAAAACGAAGAGAGTAATTAATACCTTCATATACCTCTTCCGAGAATTGTGAATTATCCTATTTTACTTTGTTAGTTCTTCATGGCTCCCACAATCCTAGTTGTGGATTTAGCTACTCATGCTATGTGTAGATGCAGGAATTATTAATTGAGAAGACAATTGAATACTTACACAATATAATTAAGAACATGCAATCCAACTTTAATGAGAATCACAAGCTTAAAGATTGAATTAAACCACAAGTTTTCTCAAAGACTCTCCAATATGATCTTACAATTTTATCTCTAAAAATATTGGGTTCTTTAAGTACTAGGCCAAAACTCCTGAAAAATAACCTAAAAATCCTATTTATCATAATTAAAATTCAAGTCCTAAACAAAAAATAGGAGAAATGGTCAACATGCCATATGAAAGGTACTTTACGACCCGTATTAACTTCTAAGCCTGTAATCGAGGCCTCATACTCAGTTGCTAGATTATTTGACTTTAACTCTACACCCCTCTACGACTCATAAAGTGATTTATGACCCATAAAAGTCTTCATCAGATAATATTCCTTCAAGTCTAATTCTCTAATCCTCAAGGTGTGTATCCTCTTCTACAACTCGTAAACCCTCTAAAACTCGTCTACTTGTTCGTAGAATAAACTTTAAAAAATAGCTCCTCACTGGAAATCTTCACGAAACCGCCCTACAGCCCTTAAAGGTTCTCATATAACAACAAAAACTAACAACTTCTGCAATTTTTGCCAAAAATCATGGTCAACCTGTAATCCTGCAAATATGAACACAAAAACACATAAAACCAACTAACATCGCATTAATAACACACAATATTCCAAGTTTTAAGCATAAAATGTGTTGTATTTTGGCAGCACATCAATTCCCTGAACTTAAAATTGTTACTTGTCCTCAAGTTACAGATTCAATCTAAACAGATAATGTAGTAACATACAGACCTCAACCCAATGACATACATCACATTTATCTCAGACTCAGATACCCATACCAACTTTTTAAAACACGATCTGATTACTATCTAGAAAACCAATGCAAACTAGTGCATGTGGCAACACAACTATGACTAGCAAGGTATTATCAATAAACCACAATCACTGAACAAGTCTAATGCTAACAATGCAATTCAAGTGCCCTTACAAAAAGAGTCCCATATTTGACACTCAATGATATTTTCATGTTCAACCTTGGGACTATGCAAAATCACTCACTCTCACAAAAGATATTCATGCATAATATCTAATATCATAGGCTTGCCCCTATACTCATGACTCAAACCTTCAACCAACTGGACTAGAATTACTTTTGGATTTTCTAGGCTGGTAACGTAAACTCAGGGGGCTTTGATATGATATTATGGGAAAATAGTGACTAAAGGTCCTCCTTGACATTGCATTTTTCTACAATTTTGCCCTACCAACTTTGTTATCTTCTCCTTATTCTTCTTTTTTCCTATTTAAAGCTTTTCTGGGTGCCTTCTTTTCATTTTTATTCTTTTTTGCTTTGTTTCTACACTTTATTTTGTTTTTTAGCTTACAACTAAGGCATCACCCATTTTTCTTGCACCCAGTAAATAATTGTTTTCTTTATCTCTATATCACTAACTCACCCCCTTATTTTTTTGTTTACCCCTTACACCAGCCACCCTCAAATTAGGCTTTTAGCCTGTGTTGAGGTGCACAATATCCGTCCTCAGAACCAGGGCTACTTCTGGTAACCATCCTCAACTTAGGCTTTTTGCCTTAGTGAGGGTGCACAATGTTCAAGGAAGGACTAGAGCTAATTTTAGGATCATACAACTAACAAGGCTAGGTTAATCAGGTGTTTTCAAAGAATAGGTACATGTTAGGCTCAAATATTAGGAGTAAGGGATTGTATCAGTTTTGGTTGGTCATTTTAGGCTGACTGGATCATTAAGAACAATGACCTAAGATCCTTGACTAATCCAACTAATCTACAACCTAACCTAGAGTAACAGGGCAAGTTCTGAATTGACACAAAACATATGAATTTAGCAAATTATGCTCACACTCACATGGCACTGCATACATCATCTCAACAAAAGACTCTCATATCATGCTTTTTATCATAATATATCCTCACTTGTTAGAACAAACACTGTGACACACGTAAACATGCATGGTTGCTATCTAATTACTAATCAAATTTTTTGGTGGGTATCATTTTTTTCAAATAAGACACAAAAATATGCTATATGCCATAATTATTGGTACAATATGCTACAAATATTATCTAAACATCCTAAACGTGCTAGTTCAATAGAAAGTAAATATCCACGGGGAAAAAGAACATAGGTAAAAAAAACCCAGGATAAAAAATTGGGGTAGTTATGGACCCAAACTACTCAGACTTCATTGAGGCCCATAACTACCCACACCCTATCGAAAAAGAAGTGCATTGTCCCTAATGCATAAAATCAAAACAAAATTATGTATAAGGGGTTAACAAGTGTACTTGGGTGCTTAAACGCTAGTCTCTACCTTAGGTTGCCTCCTAAGTAGCACCTTATTTATTATCGCGACACGATATAGATGGCTTGCATACTCAGACATCCTCAAGATCCCATTCCTCAGCCGTCTTTATCTCTTCCACATTTCCAAGGTATGGCTTTACTCTTTTGATATTTACTTTGAAAGTTCCTCCATTTCACCTCTCTAATTCAATGGCCCCATGATCGAAGATATGTACTACTTGAAAGGGTCCCAACCATCTAGAGTTGAGTTTCCCAAGGAACAACTTCAACCTCGAATTATATAGCAGCACCAAGTCCCCTGGTGCGAATTGGCGGTTCTCTATACGATGGCCATATTGCAGCTTCATTATTTGTTTGTACAAGGCAAAGCTCTCATATGCCTTCAACCTAAACTCATCAAGCTCATTAAGTTTGCTCAGCCTAGAGTTTGCTCCATCATTCCAATCCAGAGTCAACTTCTTCAGTGCCCACACTACTTTATATTCAAGCTCCACTGTCAAGCATATGCTTTCCTAAAGACAAGTTGGTAGGGAGACATCCCTATAGAGGTCTTGAATGCTATCTGATATGCCTATAATGTGTCATCCTGCTTTTGTGACCAATCTGTCCTATTTGCATTCACAACTTTGGATATAATTTGTTTGATTTCTCTATTAGACACCTCTACTTTTCTGCTCATCTGAGGATGATAAGGCATCGCCACCCTATGTTTCACTCCGTGTTTTTCATGAAGAGCTTTAAGAAGTCTATTGTAGAAGGGAGAATCTCCATCACTAATGATTGCCCGTGGGGTACCAAACCTTGAGGAGATGTTCTTTTTTAGAAATGTTGTGACACTTTTGTCCTTATTGTTGGGTAGGGCCATGGACTCAACCCACTTCGATACATAATCCACAACAACTAGAATGTACTTATTTCAATGCGAGCTAATAATTGGTCCCATGAAGTATATCCCTTATACATCAAATAACTCAATCACCATGATGGGGTTTAGAGGGAGCTCATGTTTGTGGGAAACTCCACCTTCTCCTTTGCACTTTTCACAAGCTTTGGCATAATCTTGGGCATATTGGTTGATGGTGGGCCAATAATACCCACACTATAAAATTTTATGAGTGGTTCAAATTCCACTATGATGCCCACCCACCTATGACGAGTGGCATGACTCAAGTATGCTCATCATCTCAACCTCCAAAACACAACCACATATAATCCCATCAGCAGAAACATGGAACAATTATGGATTATCCCAAAAGAATTTCCTTACATCATACATAAACTTCTGATGTTGATGTGTGTTCATGTTAAGCAACACAATGTCACTTACCAAATAGGTTTCATATTCTGCAAACAATGGTATCAAATCATAAGATGCAGCCAACACTCTCTCATATGGAAAAGAATCATCGATCTCTAATCTGTTATCAAACTTTATCATTGCCCCATCTTCCAATCTGGAGAGGTGATTTGCAACCTGATTCTTTGTCCCTTTTCTATCAATGACATTGAAGTTGAACTCTGTAATAGAAGCACCCATCTAATTAACCTTGGGTTTGCATCCTTATTAGCCATCAAGTACCTAAATGCTAAGTAATTTGTATGCACCACCACTTTGGCCCCTAATAGATATGACTGAAACTTTTCAAATACAAAGACCAATGTGAGTACTCCTGCTCGGTGACTGTGTAATTTTTTTGGGCTATATTTAGGGCTTTGCTGGCATAGTATATGGGATGTAATGTCTTCTCCTGGCACTATCCCAACACTACATCTAGCACAAACCCACTTGCATCACACATGATTTCAAAGGGCTTGAACCACTGTAGAGGTATAATGATTGGTGTTGAGACCAAATTCTTCATCATCTCTGCAAAGGCTTTGAGGCATGCATCATCAATACGAACTTAGACTCTTTCTCCAACACTTGCATAATGGGTGTGCTATTTTAGAGAAATGTTTTATAAACCTCTGATAGAATCCAGCATTCCGCAAGAAACTCCTCACACCCTTTACTAAGATGGGTGGTGGGAGATTATTGATCACCTCCACATTAACTCTATTGAACTCTATTCCTTTGCTAGATATCTTGTGCCACAACACAACGCCCACTTTTCCCAATTCAGTACCAGGTGACTCTCCTCATATCTTTGTAAAACTAGATGTAGGTGTTTCAAGCATTCCTCAAATGACTCTCCAACCACACTAAAGTCATCCATGAAGACTTCAATAGTTTCTTCCACCATGTCTAAGAAGATGGACATCATGTATCTCCAGAATGTCGCTGGGGCGTTACATAACCCGAATGGCATCCCCTTGAATGCGATAGTACATAGGGGCAAGTAAGTGTCATCTTCTCTTAATCCTCTAGAGCAATGATGATCTGATTGTAGCTTGAATACCCATTAACAAGGAAGTACCAACCCTTTCTAGCTAGTCGATCCAACATCTGATCCATAAATGTCATAGGGAAGTGATAGTTTTCTGTCGAAGTATTGAGTTTCCTGTAATACATGCACACTTTCGATCCTGTAATTGGCCATATCAGGATCGACTCATATTTCGCATTTGGTACCACTGTGATACCTCTTTTCTTTGTAATGCACTACACTAGACTCACCCATTCACTATTGGTGATCAGATGGGATACTCCTGCATCCAACCATTTGATGATCTCTTTGCGCAACTTCTTGTATAGGAGGGTTGAGGAACCTTTGGTGCTCAATGCTCGGCTTGTAGTCCTTGACCACATTGATATTGTATACCCTGGGAGGATTACTATTGATATCTACAATCGTCCATACGATGGCCTTCTCAAATTGTTTAAGTGCCATTACAAGGTCACTCACAAATGCGACAACTTTGTCGAGCAAAGTGTTATTGGCTCCCAAAATTGTATACCTCAGGTGTGCTGGAAGGGCCTTCAATTCTAACATAAATAGGTCTTCTATAAAGTCCCAATTATGCAAATCAAGCTCTAGCTTACTTTGGCGCCTAGGAACGTAAGACACCCATAGAGCATTCACTATGTCCTCATAGTCTTGGATATCATCACTGTCAAAGTTCATCAACACTACCTCTAAGGTGTCAATGCCTAATCTTTCTTCAAGTGGTACCTCTAGTTCAACATCAACAACAACCTTGATAACTGAAACCACTCTCACATCACTGTCTTTTCTTGCTTACTGACTCATTGAACACGAACTCATCTTTCCCAAATATGAACTTGAGTTGGCCCTTCTCATTTACACCAAGGTGCATCCAGTGGCTAAGAAAGGCCTTCCCAAGATGGCAAGGATCTCAAAATCGACCTCACTATCAAGGATCACAAAATTTGCAGTGAATATAAACTTTTACACTTTTACCAACACATCATATAGTATCTCCACAGGCTTCTTCACCATGTGATCCGCCATCAAATAACCACATGCTAGTTGGAGTAGAAGCTCCCAATCCAAGCTTCTTATAGACTGCAAGGGGCATTAGATTAATGCTGGAACCTAGATCACATAGTGCCCTTGCAAACCCCACATCTCCAATGGTGCAAGATATGGTGAAAGCACTTGGATCTGCTCTCTTTTGAACAAAGGACCTTGTAGCAACAACACTACAATACTACTGCTCTTGGGAGATCTCTTGACTCATAATGCGCTTTTTGGTGACCAAGTCCTTCATATACTTACCATGACCTGACATCTTTTCCAATGCCTCAATGAGAGGGATGTTGATGGAGAGCTGCTTCAACATTGAGAGAAAGTGCTTGCATTTGCATTCCTCCTCCCTCTTTTTATTTCTTTGAAGGAAGGGAGGATGAGGCCCAGGAATGGGCTTCAACCTCTGTGATTCGTCAGCTGCTTCACTCACCCCAACCTTGCCACGATCATTGTCATGACCCAAGCCTAAACGTTACACAGCAAATGGGAACCCAAAGTGACCCAAACTAGCCTCTCAGCCTAGCAATTGCACATCCTTAGTCGCGGAAGCAAAGTAAAAAATACCAAGAGATAATAAAAAGGGAAAATCGGGTCTAAGGGAAGTCTTTGATAGAATAAAACATAGAAGAGTCAAAGCTCATCGTACAAGTACATCATTTGTTCCAACAACACCTCTACTCGTAGATTGGAGCGAGGGCCAAGTCACTTTCCAGACTCACTCTCATAGTATCAAAAGTTTAACATAAAGAGAAAAATAAGTGACAAGAGTAAGATAGCTAATGTCCCTAAACTTGAGGACTCACCAAAGCTTTTCCGTCATCAACATGTGCTAGGCTACCCATAGACACCCTACTTAGACCATCAACCAGAACATTTGCCTTACCTGGTGATAATGCACACTCTTATCATAGTCTTTAAGGAGCTCTAACCACCTTCTTTGTCTCAAGTTAAGACCTTTTTGGGTGAACACATATGGGGACTCTTATGATTGGTAAACACATCAACATGAACTCCATACAAGTAATGACGCTAAATTTTCAAAGCAAATACCACGATGGCCAGTTCACGATCATGGGTAGGAAAATTCTTTTCATGCACCTTATGTTGCCTAGAGGCATATGCTCTCACCTTACCATTTTGCATCAAAACACAACCTAAACCAATTCTTGGGGCATCACAATACACAACAAACCTTTCTAACCCTTTCGATAGCGACAAAATAGGAGCAGAGACATGCTTATCTTTCAAAGTTTAGAAACTCTTCTCACATTAATCAGTCCACAAAAATTTTGCCTTCTTTTGGACAAACTTCATCATAGGAGAAGAAATAGAGGAGAACCCATTCATAAACCAACGGTAATAACTTACTAAAACCTAGAAAATTCTAATATCCGATGGGGTCAAAGGTCTAGGCCAATCTCTAATAACCTCCGTCTTCTTAGGATCCACCTTAATGCCATCATCCAACCCCACATGACCTAGATGTGATGACCCAAGCCTAGGGCCTAGACATGACACGACAAAAGGGTAACCCGAGGGGACCCCAAGCAAGCCTCTTTACATATCAGTACACATTCTTGGTCGCGGAAGCATTAAACAACATTACAAGTAGAAGTAAGGGAAAAATGGGCTAAGGGAAAGCTTTTCATAACATAAGACATCATTAAATCAAGAGAGTCAAGGCTCATAACATAATAGCATAACTTGTCCAATAACACCTCTACTACATAGACAAAAGCGGGGGCCAAGACAAGCAGCTGGGCTCACCCTCATATACATAAATATACAATAAAGAAAGAGAGTCTTAATACATATCATAAGAGCAAAGTCATTGTTCCGGAATTTAGGACTCACCAACTAGCTTTGAGTAGAAGTACTAGCCACAAGGATGAGGATGATCGATCGGTGCTCCAGTCCATACATGGTAACATTATGTAGGCATAGAGTATGCATCAGTATGTTTGAATATACTAAGTATGTAAGATGCAATGCGACAAGAGATAGGCTTATGGGAAAATGCAATAGCATAAGCAAGAGATAGCATAATAGCAGTATGACATGGATGAATGATACTTGAAGTAAAACATACTTATATAGAACATATTACATGTGAAGAAGGTGACCGTCATTAGATAACCAAGGCCTACTACTTCCTTTGTGAGGTAATTAAGGTATATAACCCCCTCCCCCCCAATGTGTAGCATTGGCCTACCACCCCAGAGCTAGGCGATTGAGGTATATACCCCTCATTGTGGTAGCAGGGGCCTACAACCCCCCTGAGTTAGGAGAATGAGGTATATACCCCTCAATAAGGTAGCACAGGCCTACCACTCCCCCGAGCTAGGCGATTGAGGTATATACCCCTCAACATTGTAGTTCGGGCCTACTACCCCCCAAACTAGGCAATTGATTCAACTTTCATCATATTAGATACTTTCCTTTCATAATCATAGAGTCACTCAAGCCATAGGTCATGCAATGGATCATCAATATCTCAAGAATCCAAAACTGGACGTTTTAACAAACACTTTGTGGGTGTCTAATGCTAGTATAAAATCGTGCAATTCATGAGTGAAGTTGTGTAAGAAAATCCAATGTAAAACCACCCGCCAACACTTGCAATACCTTCATGCAATATACATCAAAACCCTTCATCAAATCAAACAATAGACCATAGATTCATAGCTCAAAACATGCTCAAACAGTCACAGAGTTATGAAACTAGTTCATAGTCTAATTCATAATAAGTAAGACCTATAAGTAAATCAACTTGAAATCATGCAATTTAGGTAAAAACAAAGCTTGGGCACTCGTGGGTGAAAGGACCCAATGGTTAAGCCCACATACATTGACTTTGGAGAATTGCTTGAAGAAGATTTGAATGAAGACTTGAAAGTTGGATGAATTCCTTAAGATCTGGAAGAGACTTGGACACTTGAATTTTGAGAGAAATATAGTCTAAAAGGTTTGAGAGAGTATTGGGGAAGGTCTTGTATGATATGAATGCAAAATATGGCTAAGTATAGGTGTTTTTACTTATGGGAAGGCTTAGATTCAAGACCCTAAGTGTTGGACCGGACTAAAATAACTGGCACAAAAATATACAGGTGTGCTCTTGGCGCGTTGCGCTAGCTCATTGGAAATCACATTTGTGCGATTTTCAAATTTTGTTACAGTTGCTCTTAAATCGGGGTTATACCCATTCCCTGATCAACTTTTCCCCTTGAACAAGAATATGAAGTCAAAATTTTGACATCACACACGGATTTTGAGGTATATGAAAATTATGATTCTAGGCACTTCCAAGGCACATTTTCGGGCACTTTTTGGGGTCGTTTCAATATCTCCCTCTTCGGAATATTCGTCCCTGAATGTCAAAGAAACTTATATGAGAGACATAAACATGACAATTTCAGCCCACATAAGGATCAAAAATGCACTTAAACATCATTTCAAAAATCTCAACATAAGTGTAAAATCTTCATGAACTTATCAGTTTAAACATGAATGTATGCAATGACATTAGGTCTGAACTTAAGACTTGAAATCACATAGAGGACTTAGATTAATACCTTAGACTTGAGTGGAGTGGAAAAGATAAGGATATCACTTTTGCATGTCCTCTTCAGCCTCCCAAGTAGCACTTTCGACTTGTTGATTCCCCCAAAGGACCTTAACGATAGCCACATCCTTGTTCCTCAACCTCTT
The DNA here is from genome assembly GCA_025774065.1 of Solanum ossicruentum. Taxonomy (NCBI): domain Eukaryota; kingdom Viridiplantae; phylum Streptophyta; class Magnoliopsida; order Solanales; family Solanaceae; genus Solanum; species Solanum ossicruentum. Next base: position 16,865 of record JAOTQR010083846.1, read on the forward strand.
CACTTGTCTATCTAAAATATGAATCGGAACCTCTTCATAAGTCAAATTGTCTTCAACAACACCCACAAAATCAAGATGCGCAATAGCATTAGGGTCTCCCACACATTTCCTCAACATGGATACATGAAAGACTGGATGAACCAAATCCATCTCACCAGGCAATTACAACTCATAAGTTACCTTGCCAATCCTCCTCATTATCCTATAAGGAGCCACATATCTTGGTCTCAGCTTACTCTTCTTACCAAAACAAACCACATCTCATAGGTGACACCTTCAAATAGACCCAATCACCAACTTTGAATTCAAGATCCCTTCTCCTCACATCGGCATACGACTATTGGCTACTTTGGTCCATCTTCAACCTTTCTCGAATCATCCCAACCTTCTTCAGAGTCTCCATAACCAGATCTGGTCCCAACAAATCCACCTATCCAACCTCAAACCCAACCGGTGATCTACAATGTTTACCATAGAGATCCTCAAAAGGAGCCATACCAATGCTAGAATGATAGCTATTGTTATAGGCAAACTCAATCAATGGAAGGTGATCATCCCAACTACCCTTAAACTCCAATACACAAACCCTAAGCATATCCTCAAGTGTTTGGATAGTTCTTTCGGCTTGGTCATCCGTTTGATGGTGAAATGTGAAGTAAATTGAGCACCATGATCCAATATGATGGACAAAGGAAGCCCATGCAATCTCACCAAGTCATGAATGTACAACCTAGCACAATCTTTAGCCCCATAGGTGGTCTTGACCGGAAGATAGTGAGACGATTTTGTCATCCTATCAACCACAACCCAAATGGAATCAATACCCTTTCTAGCCTTTGGTAACCCAAACACAAATTCCATTTTAATATCTTCCCACTTCTAAGTAGGAATCTCTATATATTGTGCTAGGACACCCGACCTTTGGTGATCGTCTTTGACTTATTGGTAACTATGACAAGCGGAAACAAATTTGGCAATGTCCCTCTACATACCTCCCCACCAAAACACATCCCTCAAATCTCTATACATCTTAGGTAGAACCGGGGTAAATATAATAGGAAGAACCATAAGCCTTATCAAGAATCTTTTCTCACAAGCCATTAACACAAAGCACACATAATAGCTTGGTATCTAAGGGCACCATCTCCCCCTTGGGAGAAAATCTCTATCTTACCACCCTTTACCAATACCTTCAATTCCAACAAAGCGGGTTCAGGATCTTGCTAGCTTTCATCTCCTTAACCAATGAAGATTTAGACCCATCAACTACTACAACACCTCCATTATCCACCTCTTCCAACTTAACTTCCAATCTAGCCAACCGATGGACCTCCTTAGCCACCCCTTTTCCACCATTATCAACATGAGCAAGGCTACCCATAGACACCCTACGCAAAGCATCCGCCACCATATTAGCCTTACTGGGATCGTAATGCACACTCATATCATAATCCTTAAGAAGTTCTAACCACCTTTTTTGTTCTCAAGTTGAGATCTTTTTGACTGACATATTGGAGACTCTTATGATTGGTAAACACATCAACATGCACCTCATACAAATAGTGATGCCAAATCTTTGAAGCAAAAACCACAACGGCTAATCCAAGATAATGATTAGGATAATTCTTTTCATGTATTGTGAGTTGTCTAGAAGCATAGGATATCACTTTATGATTTTGCATTAGAACATAACCCAAAACGACCCGTGAAGCATAAAAATACATAACAAACCCCTTTAGCCCTTCCAGTAATGATAATGTAGGAGCGGACACAAGCTTATCTTTCAATGTTTGGAAACTCTTTTTACACTCATCGGTCAACACAAGTTTGACTTTCTTTTGAGTCAACTTGGTCATAGGAAAATAGAAGAGAACCCATTCACAAACCTCCGATAGTAACTCGCTAAGCCCAAGAAGCTCCTAATATCCGATGGGGTCAATGGTCTAGGCCAATTTCTAATCACATCCATCTTTTTAGGATCCACCTTAATACCATCCTCAGCCACCTTTGGGACTTTGGAACCTACCATCAAAATGGGCCCTCTTGGCCTCATTATCCCTTCTCTTCCTCAATTTCTCCCCCTCCAATTGTTCGGCATAGGTCATCAAGTGGGACAAGTCCATGTCATTAATCAAAATAGCAGCCTGACACTCCTCATTCACTAGATTAGATACACCCATCATGAACTTTTTCATTCTAAACCTTGGGTCGGCAACCAAGTGAGGCGCATATTTAGAGAGTTGGTGAACTTGAGGGCATACTTCCTCACACTCATCGACCCTTGCTTCAAATTCATAAACTCGACCATTTTGGCCTCTCTAAGATCAAGAGGAAGAACCGATTAAGAAATGTTTCCTTAAACTCCTCCCATAGTACCACATTATTGTTCCCCTTCTCCTCCTTGCATTGAGTATAACATATTTGTGCCACCCCCTTGAGTTGGTAAGTCGCCAATTCCGCCTTTTCTTCCAACTGTACATCCATGATAGCCAAAACCTTGTATGCCTCATCAATGAATTTTTGAGGTTCCTCACCCACTTTTGACCTATAGAATTTAGGTGGGTTCATCCTCATGAAGTCCCTCACCCGAGATGTCAATGTAGGACCATAAAGGGCTAGGGCCCTTTGGTTGGCTTGGTTAGCAACAACTTGTTCTTGCAAAGTGAGAGCATCCCGTTGCTCACCATAAGCCAGTTGCTCCTTGGAGTGCAGGCCCTTCTTCCTCTTGTGTTATGCATAATCTAGCATAGCAAAGAACAATCATTAGGGGGGAAAACCTTACTTTAATGCTGTACCACAACTTTGAAGATAAACAAGGGAAACATTTCCTAAAATGCCTCATAGCCTCTTACTCATAGTTGTGGTGCATAACACAACCATGAACAAGACTCTAATCGACCCAGCGTTTTGGATGTCAAGGACCATTAACAACCTAGTGCTCTGATACCAAGTTTTTCATGACCTAAGCCTAAGGCCTAGAAGTAGTTAGTTTATCGGAATCATTACACATCCTTGGTTGTGGAGGCATTAGAAAACATTAATAAGAGTAGAAGTAAGGGCAAAAAGGGGATAAGGGAAGCCTTTCATAACATAAGATATCATTAAATCAAGAGAGTCAAGGCTCGTAACATAATAACATAACTTGTCCAACAACACCTCTACATAGATAAGAGCGGGGGCCAAGATAAGCAATTAGGCTCACCCTCATAGTCATAAGTATACAATAAATAAAGAGAGTCTTAATACATATCATAAGAGAAAAGTCATTGCCCTCGGAATTGAGTACTTACTAACTTGCTTTGAGTAGAAGTACTATCCACGAGGAGGAAGATGATCGATCGGTGCTCTAGTCCCTACATAGTAACATCATGTAGGCATAGAGTATGAGTTAGTACGTTTGAATGTACTAAGTATATAGGATGCAATGCAACAAGAGATAGGCTCATGGCAAAACGCAATATCATAGGCAAGAGATATCATAATAGCAATATGACATGAATTAATGATACTTCAAGTAAAATATGCTTATATAGAATATATTACATGTGAAGAAGGTGACCACCATTAGATAACCAAGGCCTACGACCTCCTTGGTGAGGCAATTGAGGTATATAGTCCCCAATGTGATACCATGGGCCAACAACCTCCCAAGCTAGGCGATTGAAGTATATACACCTCAATGTTGTAGTATAGGCCTATGACCCTCGAGCTAGGCAAATGATGTATATACCCCTCAATGTGTGATGTGCTGTCAAAATGTAACACATTTGGTGCCTAAAACAAGGGATTTTATGAGTCGTTAATTCGACTTTTTATGGCTTTTATGTGTTTTTGCATCCTTATTGCAAAAAGGTAGGTTGGCATGATTTTGGGAGAAAGTTGCACATATTGCTGAAGTGCAGGACATATGAGCCTGCCTACGAGTCATAGCCAAAGCTACGAGTTGTAAGGTGATCTTGTAGCAAGGAACAGTGAGCAAAAAATCATAAATCTACTAAATGGAGGTCATCCCTACAAAGCCACTCTACGAGTCATAGGTCTCTATACGACTCATATAGGTGGGTTCGTAGCAAAAAATAGAGAGCCAAAATTTTGGACCAAGAATTAAAGGCCTAGATTACAAGAAGAACCTACGAGTCACAACCCTAGCCACGACTCATACCAGTAGGTCGTAATAGTCAAGTCCAAAATGCACAGTGCCTGATATGAGACCCTGATTATGACTCATAGGTCACCCTATGATTCGTACCTATGAGATGTACCTGCTGCCAATTGTCTTTTCTACTTAATTGTTATGGTTAAATTGTAAATGCTATAAATACATTATGTTAGGGTTTATTTGAGAGAGAAGTGAATCTGAGGAGAAAAAACACTTTTGAATATTCTATGTACAATATCTTTAGGGTTTAAAATAGATTTCGATTTTTATTATTAGAAAACCCACTTTTGGGGATTGCAACACATAATGTATTCATTCTCCATTCATCAAAGCTCGTGGTATGCAATTTGTGGAGCTTTTGTTCTTCTTTTTCTTGGGTAAAATTCTCAAATATGTCATTTATTTGCATCATTGTTGATTTTGCCTGCCATGACTAGCTAAGCACCCACAACTTGGGGTTGTGGGAACCATCGGTAGTTGACTTGGGATAACCTAGGGTTTGTGCATTTCTATGATTAGGGTTTTGCATGTATTATTTATTTTCCCTTTATTTTAGTTGAGTTTGGTGGTGGCCAACACCAAACTCCGCTTACTATCACGATCCCGACCAAGGTAGTGACGAATAGGAAAGGGGAAGTAGACGATAGGATTCAATTGATGTGTTCTCATCTAATCAACCAAACCTGACCAAGGGGAGGTTGACTGAGGCAATAGGTAACAGTTAGTTGGCACACCATGGTTGCCAACCAAGCGCCATAGTAAAATTTGACCTTCATATTCACAAGAGGGTTGGAAGAATCTAAATTACTATCCTGCATGTGAATTCTCAATTAGAGTCATGTTGCCTAGAATAATTGAGTCAACAAACCATCGGGAACACAATTCCGGAGTTGTCCCCAAATGTGAGTGTTTTCTCACATAGTTAGCATAATGTTTATTTTGAGTTTTGTTATTAAATCACAAACCACCACCACCCCTGACTATTTGGAGATTTTAGTTATAAATGCTCGAAATGATTGATAGTAAACTCTTATAGTCAAGCCCCGTATTCCTAGTGGATTCAACCCTAACCTTTGGTTAGGTTAATTGCTGATTGCGATCGCATTCTTATTGGAGCGTGAATATCATCAAAAATTATGGCACCGTTGTCGAGGAATATGGCTAGGTTTTGACTTGATTTCATTATTAGTTAGTTCTAGTATTAATTCTAGATTCTCTTGTATTTTACTTTTAGTTTTCTTTTGGTGGTTTAGTATGGCTACATGTTTTTAAAGGGAAAGGACATTAAGAATCAACTCAAATGAGAAATCGTAGGCTGCGAATTGCAATGACTGAATAAAAGCTCATCATCAAAGGTAATTTATTTGAAATCATTGCAGCGACGTGTCCTCTTTTATGGATAAGAGTCCGAAGACCCTCAGGTTAACTTGCAGAACTTTACGAAAACACTGAGGGGGACTCTTGTAACACAACACCACTCTGGTAAGCCATGGCTTTTTGAATATTTCCCAAGACTCTTAGGTGTGAAGCTGCGTAGTGGTGGTCTATCCTTCCACTAGATATTTGCTCTCATTGGGGAGAAGTAAAAAGGATCTTTCTCATGAACTTTTATCGAGAGCCTGACAAGCCACTACATGACATGGTTGTTAACTTCCAATGAGTTCTAGGGGAATTGTTAGTTGCAACATGGGACAGATATAAAGAGTGTTTGGAGGAGAGGCCAAGTCATAGTTTGCCAAATGAGAAACTAGTGGCAAGCTTCTACCGAGCACTTAGTTTTGAACAACAAGTCTATGTTGATGCCTTATTTGGAGGTGACTATTGGACATTTTTGAGGAAACCATTTAATGAATTCATGAATACATGGACAAATTGTCTTTAGTTAGCCAAGTGTACCTGCCATATCAAAATCAACTGTTTGCTCCCATTTCTACATCAAGGGAAGGCTCTAGTAGTACAACAAGAGATGGTGTGGTCAGTTGGATAAAGCTACCACATCAACAATATTACAGAAGGACCTTCGAAAGTTGAGAGTATGCTTGAACAACTGATGAGCCAAGTAAATGAGCAAGAGCAAACACTTTAAGAAATTAAGTTTGATGCCATCCAGGTGAATTACAAGGTGGATCAACAAGCAATGGAAATTCAAAAGATTGATGGTCAAGTTGAGCAAATCTCTAAATAGTTGGAGCATATTAAAAAAGATAAGAGGAGAGATCATAGAATTGGTGATAAGAGCTCACCAGATCTTGAGGAAGTCTAAATATTGATGATGACAAAGTCGAGCCTCATTAAACAAGGCGGTCTTTGGGAGGCAACCCAAGTATCTTCTATGTTTTTGGATTATTTTGAGTTTGTCATTTGTTTGAATTGTTAGGTAGTAGTTTGGTGCTTGTTTTAATGTGTGAGACATTGACTCAGTTGTATTGTTCTAGATATTGGTATATTTTGAAGTTTTGTTTGCAGGTATAGGTCAAGAGCTGAAAAGTTGATGAAAATTACATCTGGAGCAGCTTCTATGAGCAGGCCTACGAGACGTCATTCACTCTATGACTCGTAGTCATGCCTTGTAGAGGGATACAATAAGGACTTAAAGTTGGCACACATACTATGAGCTAACCTTACGATTTGTAAGGTCACCTACGAGTCGTAAGTGGGTTTCATAGTGCCGAGGTATGAACTTTGAGTTTTCTAAGAGATGTGGTCGGCTATGAGACTAGGACTTATGAGTCATAGGACACCCTACGAGGCTTTGTAGACTTGATCTACAGATTGTTTGAAAAGTGACCCGGTTGAGTATTAAAAGGGGTAAAAATGCATTTGACCCCTGATTCCTCATTTGTAAATAAGTTTCTTCCCCCTTAAGCTTCCCCATAACCCCTTTTTACCTCTCTGACCAAATTTTTCATCAACCCACGTCATATTCTGGTGAGATTTTTTCGGCATCAAGTTTCTAGGGTTTTGTCCTTCTCTTTGGTTTGTGATTACATCTTTTTTTTCTCCATTCTCTCAAGTGGTAAGTTTCCTTGTTTTATTTTGGCACACTCATGTTATGATAGTTACATATTGTTATATGATTGTGTATTTAGTGAGTTTTTGAGTATATCCATGAGAAAATGATTTTGCAAATATGAAGAATTGGAATCTGGTCAAGTTAAATTCCCTACTGCGATTTTGGTGAATGAAATTGTTTGGTTGGTTGAATTGTGATAATATTATATTGATTATATGAGGGTAGAGAATGGTTGTGTTTGACGAAGTTTTGAAATCACACAGGGTTGAAATGTGGGGTTGTTGGTGTGTTTTGTTTAAGGTTCCCTTGTTTGTACTTCCTTTGTGATGAATTGAATTGTGTTGAGATTAGTATCATTGGGAGACTTAGGATGTAAATTGGTGGATGGTTTTATCTTTATGGGGTAATTCTCATTTGAGGTTGTCATGGTCGGATAATGGGATTCTTTGTGTATTTGAGTTATTGCGTTTATGTTTGCTTTGATTGCTGGTTAGTTGATATATTGGTCAATTTCTGGTTCTTATGGCAAGGTTGTAGGCATCACAGATCCCTTTTGTTTTCTGCTACTAGGACCCACTAAGACTCGTATGTCACCCTATGAGTTGTAATGGCCGCTTGTAGGAGGAAATAGTCAACTGTGATTCCTTATAGCTTACCATATGAGACCCACCTATGACTCGTAGTGTCTTTTATGAGTCATAGTATAGGACTAGTAGAAGCTTCATCATTTTGATTTGTATTCTGTTCCCTATTATGAGCCAAGAACGAGTAGTAAGTTATCCTACGAGTCATACGTGTGGCCTGTTTCAGTGATCAGAATGTTATTTTTCAGGTATCTTAGCACTATGAGGCTAGTGTACGACTCGTAAGATACCCTACGAGTCATTCCTAGCCTCGGACATCCTCCGGAACCATATCACATCCCGGATCTGATGAAATAGGATGAATTGAGATGATATTTTGTAAATACGTAATTATCTTAAATATATTAACCATTTCTTTATTTTCTAATCGCCTGGAAGGGACAAAAGAAAGATCTTGTTGTTTCTTCAACAATTTCTGATCTCTAGTGGACCTCTCAGTAGGATTCGACCCCAGATGAAGTGCTGACCATCTATCAGAGAAAAAAGAATGAACGGATCTTGTAGGATTCCCAAGAAATTCTTCGATTTCTTCTGGAAACATATGATTAATCATCTGCTTCTCACGTTCTGTGAATAGCCGGGACATTGAGGAATATCCAGAAAGGCATTTTAGGAATCATCCTGATTCTATCTCTTTTCGTTCCATTTGAAGAAAGGAAGGATCCCAAAGAAATGCTGATCTACATCTAATTAAGGCACTATTTTTGTGTTATGTTTTATTGTTCTTTGTCACACTTTGTTGGTTCTTCCTTGTGAGAATCCTTTTTGATTAAACATAATAGTGCTCATGATGTATTTTGGGGTTGAATTTTCAGTACATATGGCACCGAAGGCAAGAAAAGAAGCTGCTAAAGCTTTGGGGCGACGTTTGAGGGATGACCCTTATGATGAAGACAATCTGAGGGATCTGTGGAAGTTCATAGAGTCCGCATAGACCCCAAGGCAAATGTGCCTCAAACTCGAGCCTCTGATGCACTGGTACCGATGGAAGTCACTAGTCCCTCCTAGTCTGAAGGGTAATGAAGAAGGATCAAATGATGTCCTCTCACTTTCTGAGTCAGACTCCATTGAAGCATCTTAAACCCAACCTGGGGGGGGGGAGGAGGGGGGCTGATTATCAAGCTCCTGCTGATCCTGCTGCCATTGTCACTTCCACAGATCCCAGAAATACTAGATGGTGTTTTCCAAGCATGAAGGAAATATATGACAAGGGGTTGGAACAAAAGGGTCAAAGAAAGCCTGTTAGGAAATTCCTTGAGGAATCGAGACTCAATGATTCCGGATTGAGTAGGGTACCTAACTTGGAGGCAAAGATCAACTGTCATGGGCTTGGATGGCTATCACAGAAGTTGGGCAAGTATGCCCCATATCTAGTCCGAGAATTTTATGCCGCGTACTATGCCACTATTCTCCAAGATCTTCCTAGAGGGATGAAACCTATAAAGTGGCTGAGGTTGCGAGAAGTTCTAATCCACGGTAAAATTATTGACATCCCAGATGAGACTATCAGGAGGATTCAGTTTGGGACAAATTACAGAGCTTCCCATCCCATTGCTGAATATGACAATCGAATTGAGAAGATGAGGAAGGCGATGAATGAGAAGGATGTTGGGTTGAAAACAAAGTTCCTCAAGTGGATAGTAGGCCAGATTTGTAAGGCAGGCGATGAGCGTACGTGGATCACTAACCATGTTGACCCTATTGTGAAGTCCCACCTCTCTTTTCGGGCAAAGTTTTGGTGGTCCATTATCCATTGGCGACTCAGACCCATATTCAGGGATAACGTCATCACAATGGAGAGAGCTATCCTGCTAGCTAGCATTTTGGCTGGTTATGAGATTGACTGGGCTCGTATTATGGCAGAGCAGATCCACGAGTCAACAATTTGTACCTAGACTGCATTGCCTTTCTCCATCCTGGTATGTTATGCAATGCAGTTGGGGTACAGGTTTCTCTTTACTTGGACCCATATGTAGAGGCCCTGTCCACCATGGATCCCAGCCTGATCAAGGCTGATGAGAACCCGGTGGCCCTACAATGAGCAGCATCTCCTCCCATAACAAATCCATTCCTTGTTGAGCTTTAGACTTAGGAGCAGATCGCAGCCACCACTTGTACTTCCCTAGCTATTGTAGAGCCATCCCCAGTTGTTGAGATTGAGTCGATGCCATCCTCCAGTACACCCGCACCAACATCACCTACTATGCAGCTTGATTCTCTTATCTCTACTATTGCTTTTTCAGGAATTGGTGCATAGGGTATCCATAACGGAGCTCTAGTTGCAGAGGTAGGCTAGCCAGATCATACCATGGGTCAGTCAGATAGTCCAGGCCTCCGAGGAAAGGGCAAAGGCATTCGCTCATGATATGATAGATAAGAAAGTCAAAGCAGTGGATGCCCGAGTAGACGCCTTCGAAGAGAGGATCCAGAAGAGGCTCGCAGATGCGCGACCTACTAACATAAGCGTAGTGCTAGAGGTGTTGACCAGATTTAAGGTCGACTTATTGCAAATGTTAGCGCCTCCCAATTGTAGTCTCGAAGGTGACACCGGTGGGTAAGATGATATATTTGACTTATTCGAGGATCACTCACATGTCCTCAGGAAGAGGCCCCTCTAAAGTGAGGACCCAGATGCGAGCTAGAAGAGGTAAAGGACTGACGATAAGGCATTGTGTGGGAGGATGAGCTGATACCAGAGGAGGTTGTGCAGGAGTCACTGCTTATGGCAGCTATACAGAGAGACAAAAAGCAGCAAACTACATATGGAGAGGGCAGTTCACACGTCGCTACAACCCAAACTTCAGAGCAGGAGAACGTAGCTTAGGACCCTCAAGACCAAGCAGATGCCAGTGCTTGAGCACTATCATATTTGATTTTTTTGACCCCAGCCATTACTTTATATTTATAGATACTTTGTTCTCTTTGTTTGACAATATTTTCTTTATGTTAGTTCTAGATATTTTAAAATATTGTGTGTTGAATGTGGTTTTTACTTCTGTTTTGAATGTTTGGTTTTGAAATGATTTTTAATGTATCTACATATGTTCTAGTTATTTAGCTTGGGTATGTGTTTTTACTTTGAGGACAAAGTATTCTTCTATTTTGGTGGGGTGTGGGAAGTTATGGATTAGGGTGAAGTCTGAGTAACCTCAAGTCCATAATTTCCCCTATTTTTGATCCCAAGGTTTTCTTGCCATGCTTCTTTTTCATTGTGGATATTTTAATTTTCTGTTGAACTGACATGTAGGTAGTGTAGATAATTTGTAGATACATATTAGCATTGTCTTTTGGCGTATACATAGTTTTTAAATGCTTTTTAAACCTTGTTGAAAATTCGATACCCTCCAAATTTTTGAGATTGTGGGCTATTAGTGTAATCATGCATATTGATTATATGGTAATGTTTGTTTTGATAATGAGAAGGCAAGTTGATACTTGAAGCATGACCTGTGAGTCTATACTTGATTGTGTGTGCGATGCCTTGTGTGCTGTGAGCTTAATTTGTCATATTCATGTATCATGTTTTGACTCAGAACTTGACTTTTACTATAAAATTGGTTTGGTGATGTGGTTGATTTGGAAGGGATCATAGGCCTTTGTTCTTTATGTAAGTACACTTGTGCCTAAATTACATGCCAAATGTGATAGTTGACCCCTTTTTCCCATTGTTTGAGCTTCTCTCACACTCATTCTTTCTTGACACCTAGCTAGCTTAGCCTTGTTTTATGAAATACCTTGATATTGGCCCTAATCTATCCTTGAATATATGAACCTTGAATGAGGCTAAAACCCTAAGTTAAGGGTGGCTACGAATAGTGGTCCTGGTTTGGGGAATAGATATTGTGTCTTTTACCTCAGGCTAAAAGCCTAAGTTGAGGGTGGACTTTATTGTGGTAAAGTAATAAAAATAAGGTGGTTAGTTAGGAAAGAAAGAAAGAAATAAAAATTCATGAGCTGGGCGAGAAAAAGAAAAGAAAAGTGTCTTGGATTGAAGTGAATAGCAAAAATGAATTCAAAAATAAGGAACAGTTCAAAAAGAGAAAGAAGGTACTCGGGAAAAGCTTGAAATAGGAGAATAAGGGTGGATTCAGTGAAAATGGTTGGGTTATAAAGGTAAAAGTGTTGGTAAATATGGTTCAAGGATACCTTTTAGTCATTACTTGCCTAAAATGCCATACCAAAGTCCCATGATCCCATGTTACAGCCATTTAGTCTACAGTGATCCTCATCTACTATATCAGCTATCCGAAAGTTGAGTATAGAGGCAAGCCTATGGTGTTAGTCATTTTGCATGAATTTTATTTGTGAGTGTGAGAATGCTTGCACAATCCCTGAATTTTAAATGCTTTTTGAATGAGTAAGAGGGACTTTTTTTTTCTGTGAGGGCATTTGTGCTGCTTGATTGGCATATGACGAACCCATTGATTGTGGATTATTGATGCTCCTTTGCTAGTCATAGTTGGATTGCCAGATATATCTTTGAGTTTTGGTTTGCTTAGTAGCTTTGCAATCTGGTTTTGAAAATTAAGGTTAGGTACCTAAATTAGAGTAAGGATGCATATGCCATTAGAGTCGCTACCATGTGTTTCTCATTGTTTGCTTAAATTGAGTCATCGCTTGAAGACAAGCAACAGTTCTAAGTTGAGGGTATTGATGTGCTGTCAAAATACAACACATTTGATGCCTAAAACAAGGGATTTTGTGAGTTTTAATGCGACTTTTTATGGTTTTTATGTGTATTTGTGTTCTTATTGTAGAAAAGGTAGGTTGGCATGATTTTAGGAGAAAGTTGCAGATTTTGCTGAAGTGCAGGACATACGAGCCTGCCTACAAATTGTAGCTCAATCTACTAGTCATAAGGTGATCTTGTAGCAATGAACAATGAGCGAAAAATCAGAAATCCGCTAAGTAGAGGTCAGCCCTACCAGGCCACTCTACTAGTCGTAGGCCTCTCTATGACTCGTATAGGTAGGGTCGTAGCAATAAACACATATCCAAAATATTGGACCAAGATTTGAAGGCCTGGATATGAGAAGAACCTAGAGTCATAGCCTTAGCAACGACTTGTACCAGTTGGTCTTAACATTCTAGTCCTAAATGCACAGTGCTTGATATGAGACCCCAATTACGAGTCGTAGGTCACCTTACGAGTCGTACCTGCGAGACATACCTGCTGCTAGCTGCCTTTTCTGCTTAATTTTTTTAGGTTTAAATTTTAAATGCTATAAATACTTTATGTTAGGGTTTATTTGAGAGAGAAGTGAATCTCAGGAGAAAAAACACTTTTGAATATTCTCTCTACAATATCTTTAGGGTTTAGAGTAGATTTCTATTTTTATTATTAGAAAATCCACTTTTGGGAATTGCAAGACACACATTGTATTCATTCTTCATTTATCAAAGCTTGTGGTTTGCAATTTGTGGAGATTTTGTTCTTCATTTGCTTGGGTAAAATTCTCAAGTATGTCATTTATTTGCATTATTACTAGTTTGCTTTAGCCATAAGTTACTAAGCACCCTCAACTTAGGGTCATGGGAATCATTGGTTGTTGACTTGGCATAACCTAGGCTTTGTGCATTTCTATGATTAGGATTTTGCATGTATTGTTTATTTCCTTTCATTTTGATTGATGTTTGGCGGTGTCCAACACCAAACCCCGCCTACTATCATGATCCCGACCAAGGTAGTGACGGATAGGAAAAGGGAAGCAGACGATAGGATTCAATTGATGTGTTCTCGTCTAATCAACCAAACCTGACCAAGAGGAGGTTGACTGGGGAACATGTAATGGTTAGTTGGCACACCATGTTTGCCAACCAAGCGCTATGCTGAAATTCGACCTTCACCTTCACAAGATGGCTGAAAGAACCTAAGTTACCGTCCTGCATGCAATTCTAATTTAGAGTCATGTTGCCTAGGATAATTGAGTCAATGAACCATGAGGAACACAATTCCCGAGTTGTCCCCAAATTTGAGTGTTTTCTCACATAGTTAGTATAGTGCTTATTTTGAGTTTTGTTATTAAATCACAAAACCTCCCCATTTGGAAATTTTAGTTATAAATGCTTCAATTGATTGATAGTGAACTCTTGTAGTCAAGCCCTGTATTCCCTGTGGAATAGACCTTAACCTTTGGTTAGGTTAATTGCTGACAACGATCTCTTTATTATTGAAGTGTGAACATCATCAATGTGGTACACAGGCCTACTACCACCCAAGGTACGCGATTGTGTTATATGCCCCTCAACATGGTAGTTTGGGCCTACTACCCCCGAAATTGGCAATTAGTCAACTTTTATCACAGTAGATACTTTCCTTTAATCATCATAGAGTCTCTCAAGTCATAGGTCATGCAATGGTTCATCAATAGCTTAAGAATTAAAAACAAAATATTTTATCAAACACTTGGTGGGTATGTAATGCTATTGTAAGATCATGCGATTCAAGAGTGAAATAATGCAAGAAAATCTAATGGAAAACCACCCACCAACACTTGGTAATACCCTCATACAACAAAAATCAAAAACCTTCATCAAATCATACAATAGACTATAGATTCATAGCTCAAAACATGCTCAAACAATCACAAATTTATGAAACCCCAACATACTTCATTGTCTAATTCATATAAGTAAGACCCATATGTAAATCAACTTGAAATCATACAATTTAGATAAAAAGGAAGCTTGTGCACCATGGATGAAAGGATCCAATGGTTGAAACCCACATACGTTGACTTTGGAGAATTCCTTGAACCTTGGATGAATTCCTTAAGATCCAGAAGAGACTTGGACACTTGGATTTTGAGAGAAATGTAGTCTAAGGGTTTGAGAGAGTATTGGGGAATGTCTTGTATGAGATGAAGGCAAAATATGGCTAAGTATAGGTATTTTCACGTATGGGAAAACTTAGGCACAAGACCCAAAAGTCTTGGACCGGACTAAAATAACTGGCAAAAAAATACTTTGAGGCGCGCCCTTGGCGCGTCTCACCTGCGGCGCGCTAGCTCACTGGAAATCACATTTTTTGTGATTTTCAAATATTGTTGCAGTTTCTCATAAATAGGGATTATATCCATTCCGCACTCACTTTTTCTCCCTAAACAAGAATAGAAAGTTGAATTTTTGATATCATGCACAAATTTTGAGATATATGGAAATTACAATTCTGGACACTTTCGAGGCACATTTTTGGGCACTTTTTGGGGTCTTTTCACTAGAAATGCCACTTCTTTCAACCAAAATTTACATTTTTCATATTTAGCATACTCTCATCTCCCTCAAGATTTGTAATACCACCCTCAAGTGATCCACATGCTCCACCTCTCTATGGGAATATATCAAGATATCATTAATAAATACCACCACAAAGAAGTCAAGGTAGGGTTTAAAGACCCTATTCATAAGATCCATGAGTATAGTCAGTGCATTATTCAACCCGAAGGACATAACCATAAACTAAAAGTGCCCATACCTGGTCCAAAAGGCCATCTTGGGAATGTCACACTCTCTCAGTTTCACTTGGTGATACCTGAACCGAAGATCAATCTTAGAGAAGTGACTAACCCATGAAGTTGATCAAAAAGGTCATCAATACTTGGTAGAGGGTACTTATTGTTTATGGTGACCCTATTAAGTTGTTGGTAATCAATACACATTCTAAAAGAACCATCATTCTTCTTCAGAAACAACATCGGTGCACCCCAAGGTAATTTGACTAGGCCTTATAAAACCCTTTTCCAACAAATCCTTCATTTGTTCTTTCAACTCCTTCAACTCCTCCAGGGCCATACGGTAAGGGGGAATAGAAATAGGTTGAGTATCGAGAAGGAGGTCTATGCAAAAATCTATTTCATTTTCAGGAAGATCACCGAGAAGCTCATCAGGAAAGACATTAAGGAATTCATTTACCACCAGAACTGACTCTCCAGGAAGGACTGTGGACTCAACATCTCTAACCCTCATAAGAGGATGGAGACAATCCTTAAAAATCAACTTTTGGGATTTAATGCAAGAAATAAATCTAGCCTTGACCACTACATCACCACTTTCCCACTCAAGGATGGGCTCATAAGGGAATTGGAATTTGACACTACGGGTTCTACAATCAATAGAGGTATAATATGCATGCAACCAATCCATCTCAAGAATGATATCAAAATTCCCCATATCTAACTCAACAAAATCACAAGGCAAGATTTTATGTAATACAAATACGGGACGATTTCTATAGACTCTTTTTGCAACAATAGACTCACCAATATGGGTAGACACGTCATAGGGTTCACATAGTATTTCAGGGCTAACATGAAGCTTTTTGGCAACAAAAGGAGTAAAAAAAGAAAGAGTGGCACCTGGGTCTATCAAAGCATACACATCACAATCAAAAACCTTTAACATACCGATGACGACATCGGGCACCTCATTCACTCATCTTTTTTGAAGAGCATAAAATCGATTTTGCCTTGTGGCACCACTTTGTTGACTTCCCTCCCCTTTTGACCCCCATTTGCACCCTGGCCTTGTGGAAGACTATCTCTACCCTTGTTTCGATTATGAGGATAATCAATCACCTTATGACCCACTTCACCACAACCATAGCAAGCATTACCGTCCTTCAAACATGGGTCACTATGTCCTCTAACACATCTTGGGCACATAGGGTTAGGCACCATAACATCACAACCTTGGACCCTTGGGTTGTCATTAGCAAACCTTCTATTAGGAGCATTGGAAGACCCTGAGCCTTGAAGAAACCAGCCACCCTTAGGACTTTGGAACCTACATTCAAAACGGGACCTCTTAGCCTTACCACTTCTTCTCTTTCTCAACTTCTCACCCTCTAGTTGTTCAGCAAATGTCATGAGGAGGGACAAATTCATATCACCTATGAGCATGGAAGTATGACACTCCTCATTCACTATGTCAGACATACCCGACACAAATTTGTTCATCCTATATCTCGGTTCAACAACCAATTTAGGAGCATATATAGAGAGTTGGTTGAACTTGAGGACATAACTCCTCACACTCATAGATCCTTGATTTAGATTCAAAAATTCCATCATTTTCACCTCAAGCTCATTAGGAAAGAACCGGTTGAGAAATGTGGATTTGAACTCTTCCCAAAGGATGACATTATTGTTCCCCTTCTCCATCTTCCAACAGGTGAACCAAATTTGAGCCACCCGTTTGACTTGGTAGGCCTCCAACTCCGCCTTTTCCTCCAAAGTAACCCCCATAATAGATAACACTTTATACACCTCATCAATGAAATCTTGAGGATCCTCATCCACTTTAGACCCATAGAAATCCGGTGGATTTATTCTAGTAAAATCTCTCACCCTAGAGGCCGGAGTAGGAGCTTGGGCCATTTGGTTGATTTGGTTGGACATGGCATGAGCCAATATGGTACTAGCATCCCGAAACTCATCATAAGCAACTCCCATATCTTGAGGATGATGAGGAGTGGGAGGAGTTGGTTGTTCCTCTAGTGTACAGGCTCTTCTTCCTCTTGGAATCAGCATAATCTATAGTAGCAAAGAACATTCGTCAGGAGAAAAGCTTACTTTAACATCTATAGCATGACATAGATTATGAAGAAGGGAAACATTTACTAAAATGACTCATAGCCTCCTAATCATAGTTGTAGTGCACTTCACAACCATGAATAAGACTCTAATCGATGAAGTGTGTTGGATTATGAAGACCATCAATAACCTAGTGCTCTGATACAAAGATTGTCATGACCTAAGCCTAGGGCCTAGAGTTGACACGGTGAATGAGAACCCGAAGTGACTCAACCAAGCCTCCTAGCATCGCAATAACACAACCTTGGTCACCGAAGCAAAGTAAACAACAACAAGAGATAATAAAAAGAGAAAATTGGGTCTAAGGGAAGACTTTGATAGAATAAAACATAGAAGACTCAAAGCTCATAGCATAAGTACATCATTTTGTTCAACAACACCTCTAACCATAGATTGGAGCGGGCGCCAAGGCACTTTCCGGGCTCACCCTCATAGTATCAAGAGTTCAAAATAAAGAGAAAAACAAGTTACAAGAGTGAGATAGCTAATGTCCCCGAGCTTGAGGACTTACCAAAGCTCTTCTTCAAAAATGTCAAGGCTAGCTATGTGGAGGATGATCAAGAGGTGCCCCAATCCCTACATTATAACATCATGTAGGCATAGAGTATGCGTTAGTATGTTTGAATGTACTAAGTATGTAGGATGCAATGCAACAAGACATAAACAACTTAGTCAAAATGTATAAACATAAGCAATGGGTAAGTATAATAATAATATGACATGCATGATCAATGCTTGAAGTAACATATGCTTGTAAAACATATATCTTGAGAAATATAGGTGACATGTGTAGGAAGAGACCATCATCATAGACCAATCAAGCTATTACTAGGAATCTAAGGCATGACACCCACTTGGAAGGTGATTGAGGTATCTACCCCTTAACATGGTAGATGGGCATAGCAGCCCCCATCAAAATGGTCAAGTATATATCCCTCAACATGGTAGATGGGCATAGTACCCCCCCCCCTATCAAAGTGGTAAAGGTATATACCCCTCAAAATGGTAGATAGGCATAGAACCCCCCATCAGAGTGATCAAGGAATATACTCCTCAATGTGGTAGATGGGCATCGCAATCCCCATCAAAGTAGTCAAGGTATATACCCCTCAACATAGTAGATGGGCATAACACCCCCTATAAAATTGGTCAGGGCATATCACCCCCTCAACAAAGTGTGGTCAACTTGCAACACTATAGATACTTTTCATGAATTCAACACATGCATACAATCCCTTCATCATCACAGAGTCACTTGTCTTGTAAAACATATCATAGACCATCAGTAGCCCAAGAATTCATGTGAAGATATTATATTAAACACTTGGCGGGTGAGTAATGTTTGTTCAAAAATCATGCAATTCAAGAGTGAAATCATGTGAGAAAAATCAATGCAAATTATCCCATCAACACATAATAAAACCATTATGCAAGATACCTTGAAAACCCCAACAAATCTTATAATAGATCATAGATTTATAACTCAAAATAGCATAAACAGTTAATATTTTATGAAACCCCAACATAGTTTATAATCAAATTTCATTATATGAGATACCCATAGATAATCCAACTTGAAAATATGCAATTCACAAAAAAAGGAATGTTGGGCACCATGGGTGAAAGAATCCAATGGTTGAAATCCATATACCTCAAATTTTGGGATTTCCTTGATGTAGTGTTAGAAAGGGTTTTAAGAGTGTCTTGAGTAAAATAGAGTTGAAAAATGGCTAAATATAGGTCTTTTTCTGCATAAGAGGGCATGGGCCCAAGACCCCAAAGCCTTAGAGTAACACCCCGTACCTCCATGCTCTTATATATCCATCTTTCAAGCCTTATTTGTTCAGGTGAGGATTGTATTAGGGTCGTGCGGGACTTCTACTACTTAGATGACTTCAAGACTTCCCTATGAGTTGAGTTTTAGGCATTGGCATATGCAAGGGTTATCTTTAAACGGGTATAACATTTAGCATATTTGGAAATAGATGACCATGATATGTAAAATGAAATCCTTTTGAGTTAGTTTTCCAGTTCACTTGGTGTCACCTAATTTCAAGTTTCAGATGAAGGAGTTATGTGACCCAACCCAGGGACCGTATATAGTGCCGATTGGGCACCCAGACAAACACTAAACTGGATTTCTAACTATAATAGTTAAGGAAACTACCAAAATTTTAGCAGAGTTTCCTCTGTTTTACTGACAAACCACACCTACAAAAAGCAACCCAGCATACAACAAATATCTATACACATATATATGCGGGCCGACAAGGTCACTGCTGCGATAGAACCGCCCAACAAAAGTATCATAAATGCGTAATCATATCACAGGTAATATCCCACACCCACATGTATCCATAGATCTCTAAACATACGAACTGAATCATAGGATGGGACAGGGCCCCATCATACCCTTGAATATACGTAAATGCAAAATATAGAAAATAAGGGTACATGTATGTACCAAAAGTCTACTCCTGAGGCAAGGGAGCACTTCAATGGTAGACAGAGATCCTAAGAAGATGGCTCTCTAACTTGTACGTCGGTACCTGCGGGCATGAACGCAACCCCACTCCCCCCTGAAGGAAGGGGGTCAGTACAAAGTACGTACCAAATATGTAAAGCAGAAAGTATGAATATAAATAAGAGTAATAATCTAAATAAAAATATATGAGTCAAACCTGTATGCAAACATCAAAATAATTCTTTGTTTAAAATATCACAACAATGCATATCGGACGAGAACGATGGCGACCTCCAAACTCGCGCCATACACAGCATCACACCAGAAGTTTCAAATCCCCGAAATCTCCAACACAAGTCCCAACTGTAGTATAGGTGACCCGAGGCGACGGTGCCACACACTCACTTCATAGGATAGGTGAGCCGAGGTGAAGGGCCCAAGCACTCACGTATCGTAATGTGTAGAGGTCATCATGCCCGTTATATAAGTGAGCCGAGGCAAAGGGGCCATGCACTCACGTGAGCCGGGGCGAAGGGGCCCAACACCCACATGTCATGATGCCATCCCAAGCCCAGCTCCTATCTCTCCAAACTAAGCAAAGCCTGCCCATGGGCAAACCGACCCGCCGTATCCAACCTACTTTGGAATATATATACATATATACATATAGTTATACATACG
>JAOTQR010083862.1:0-37410 GCA_025774065.1 Solanum ossicruentum
TATTTGATTTCGTATCATTTGGCATGAAACATAGATTTCTCCTTGGTACATAAAGGTATTTACCAACTCTGACACAATAATTAATTGACCAATTGTGTTACATGTCCATATGATTCTATACACAATCACCTTCGAATCTACATCCATACTTGGATACCAAGTTACATGAACTCTTATTGCTAAGTAATGTTCATAAGTTGTTTCATTTCATACTCATTGCATTATTAATGTAACATACTCTCTCCATTACCATATTGCCTTTTATGATTATTTACATGTCAAATGTTGTAGATACATCCCTACAGCTCCAATATTATGACCACCAAAAGAATCATCTCAAAGATAATTGAAATATTAAGCATATTGTTTATTTATGGGTGGTAGCCCGAGGGGTGGAAGAATTACCTAGACAGGCATGATCCCGATATCTCGAGGGGTGGAAGAATCACCTAGCCAGGGAAAATCTTTTTACGGGTGGTAGCCCGAGGGGTTAAGGAAGAACCTAGCTAGGGACGATCCCGATATAGTTATACCACTGATCAGCTGGTCATTTACAGTACATGATGTGCACAGATTATATAGTAAAGGTAAAGCTATATAAAGAACATAAGATACTCAATTCGAAAGTATAACTGAAGGTGGTCTCTTATCCTATACCAGTGCATAGTTTCATTAGAGTTGTATTTCATATACAATATTTGCTGCCTTAGATACTCAGTACATTATCTTGTACTGACGTCCCTTACAGGGGACCTGCATTTCATGCTGCAGGTACAAGTGCTAGTAGATCTCCCCAGTAGAGTACAGGACATTCAGCTGCTATTACCAAGATCCAGGTTGTTCCGGAACTTTGTGTGTGTTTAGAGTTTATATGTTTGCATTATATAGTTAATTCAAACAGGGTATGTCCCGAACACTAGCAGATACTTTCTTTTTACTAGAGGCTTTGTAGACTATGTAAATTAAAGTAAGGTCATGTCTCGTACTTTAGACACCGTGGCCCCAATGGCCTAGCTATACGCATCTCCTTTTAGCTTGTTATTACTATTTATCTTCCTAGAAGCATACCAAACATAGAAATTCCTTATAATATGTATAAAAAGCACATAGATATAGGTTGGTTCTCTCGAGCCTTATCGGTAATGGGTACCAGTCCACCCTAACGGGACTTTGGGGTGTGACACTGTGGTAGGCCATGGGTAAAGTCTGATTATCCCCTGATCTTTTTAAGCGATTGAAATTTCCTTATGATAGATTGGGTGATGTCATTCTTCAGGGTGATTCATCTTTTGATCGAGTGCATAGCCATTGAAACCATGTGACAGTGATAGCCAGTAGTTATGCTCATAATTTCTTCGTTGTTGTGGATTAATATGTGTAATTCATCCATGTGGCCTGTAAGAATTGTTGATTTTTTGGGTTAATGGTTGAAGGTCCTTGCCTGTCATAACAGGTGATGGTCATTTTGACTGTCTAAGTGCACCCGATGTTGCGCCCTACTAGCACGTACGCTGCCCTATTTGGTTGTCTTTCCTAAGGGACTATTGTAACTTTTGGCAATGAACTTTCCTTATCAGTGAATCTAATCAGTGGAATGCGTATCGGGCATGAGTATTGCCGAAAGTAGCAATAGCCCCAAGTTTGAAATCTATTCAAAAATGCGATGGTCATTTTGATTGCCGAGTCAACGTGGCGAGTATTTCAAGCGCTCTAAATGACCAATATGTTCTTAATATCTTCCATATGATCAAATGTGTGCCTGATTTTTTGTTCATGCTTCTCACAAGAATGTTGAAATGTGTTGTGAAGAATGACTAAGTGAAAGCATCTCTTAGCCAAATAAACAAAGCCTTCACCCTTTCTAAGGTAGTCCTGCCAAAAGAGACATAAGAGTGAATCTACAACCAAGGCCCAGCATGACTCTATCTCACAAGCCTCTCAAAAAACTTAAGAAGCCATAACCCCAAAGTTCTTAAATAGTCTTAGGGTTAAAGTGCACTGGACAATCTTAGAGGAAAAGTACCTATCAATAGAAGGATTGACTTATGGGTACCCAGAGGTGTGGGGAGTGCTTAAATTCCATAACGTTCAGAGCTTTACAAAAACTTGGGACCCATATATTGCTGGTCTAATCCGTGATTTCTATGAAGCCTATGGCCATGTTGTTCCAAAGAGCAGATGTAGGGTACCAATTGCAACAAAATCCCCGGATGTTGTGGAGGTTTGTGGTGTGCAAGTGCCATGTGGAAAAACTGAAATTAATGATGCTTTTGGTTGTATACTCTAGAGTCGAAGTTCTTGAAAGATTTATAGCTGCTTCAAACTTTTGAAGATTTCAAACCATGGTTAGCTCTACTAATTGGAATTCCAACCCCCTCATGGTTAAAGAAGGGGGCAATCATTGCAAAGATGGAGCTTAATATGTTGTGCATCTCATGCTTGGGTTCATTAGAAATAATTTGTTGTCTTCTTAGAATGAGTCTGTACTACATCATGCTAAAGCAACATTAGTGGGTTGTATCATGGACAAAAAGGAGCTGAATTATTGATCAATCATCACCTTAGACATCCTTTCTAGAGCAAAACAAGAGCAAACTTCTTTGTCATTCCTGAGTCTTATTACAACCCTATGCAAGCAGGTCGGTGTCCCAAAGAACAAAAAGATTAATACAGAGGTGATTTTATCAGTGACCACTGATATCCGATGAATTGAGGCGGAGTACTTGTGAGATGAGGAGGATAGGGTTAGGAAGAAGTTATTTGACACTATTCGGGTAATTTATGTTGAGACCCTTGAGTCCATATCTGTAGAGCTGGACACCAAGGCAGGTGTATCTTCTTCTATCCTGACTGTACACTCTTCCCTAACTCATGTCTAACCTACAGAAACAGAAAGCACAGATGATCAACCCCCTCTCGCTAAAGCCACCGGCTGCTTGGCCAATGTCGCTGATATTCGAACTACAAAGGTTGAGTTGACTATGCCCTAGATAGCCATAGCCAAGTCTTTAAAGCCATATGTAACACCCCACATCTTACAATACTAGTACTATTTACATGAAATATGATATGACTTTTAAAATTAGCACCAATTTTTAAAAGTGTTTGAATCTCAAATTAGAGGGCGATATGTTTTCTAGTGCTGAAGAGGGTCGACTGTAAATAAGTTCTATGTCAAATTGAGGAGATCACAACCTTAAATAAAGTGAGAGAAGTGAAATGCTTATAGGACTTAGAAAGCTAGCAGGTGAGTATCTATTGGCTGCTAATGCTAGTTTTATCACCTACTATGTTGTAGATAAATATTTGGAGGAAGGGAAAGTTATCTCGAGGTAATAGCGAGGTCGTATAGTGAGGTATGTAAGGATACTTGATTTCGTATTACTTGGCATGAAATCTAAATTCTTCCTTGGCACATAAAGGCACTTACCAACTCCGACACAACTATTAACTGTATCTCCACTTTTTTACTTGTTCATATGCTCCCATACATAGTCACCTTTAAATCTGAATACATACGTGGATACCAAGTTACATGGGTTCTTGTTGCTAAATAAAGTTCACGAGTTGTTTCATCTAATACGCATTTCATTATTTGTGTAACCTACTCCTTTCATTGTGGTGTTGTCTTTTGTAATTATTTAGATGTCATATGTTGTATCTATAGTCCTACAGCTCCAATATTATGACTACCAAAAGAATCATCTCAAAAGTAACTGAACGATAAAGTATATTACCTATTGATGGGTGGTAACCCAAGCGGTGGAAGTATCACCTAGCCAGGGTCGATCCTATCACGGGGGGTAGCCCAAGGGTTGAAAGGAAAAGCCTACCCAGGGCCGATCCCGATATAGATTTACCATTGATTTTCTGGTCATTTGTATAACATGTTGTGCGCAGATTATACAGTAAAGGTAAAGTAATAAACAGAACATAAAGTACATGATCCCACAGTATGACTAAGGGTGGTCTCTTATCCTACACAGTGCATAGTTTCATTTGAGTTGTTACTTCATATACCTACCTTATCTAATAGCACATTATCTCCTACTACCATCCATTATGGGGACCTACATTTCATGTTTTAGTTATAGGTGCTAATAGATATCCCTAGTAGGAATACAAGATATCTAGCTATTGTTACCAAGCTCCAGGTTGCTTCAGAGGTTTGTCTGTCTAGAGCTTATATTTCGGACCAACACCCATTGTTGATAAGGCTCGGGAGAATCAACCTATATCTATACACTTTCTATACATTTTATAATGGATTTCTATAATTTAACATGCCTTTTTGCAAGTAAACAGTGATACAGCCAAAAGGAAAATACATGTGACTAGGCCGTTGGGGCCACGGTGTCTAAAGTACGAGACATGACCATACTTTAATTTTCATAGTCTACAAATCCTCTAGGTAAGAGAAAGTATCGAATAAGTATCGGGACAGGCCCCGTCTTAATTAATTGTACAATACAAACATATAAGCTTTAGACACATATAAAGCTCCGAAACAACCTGGAAATTGGTAACAGCAGCTGGATGTCTTGGACTCTACTAGGAGATCTACTAGCACCTGTACCTGTAGCATGAAATGTAGGTCCCCCCTAAGGGATGTCAGTACAAGATAATGTACAGAGTATATAACGTATGAAGTACCTTATATGAAGTAACAACTTCAAATGAAACTATGCACTGGTGTGGAATAAGAGACCACCTTTTGATATATTTTGGGATTGTATACTTTATGTTCTTTATATTACCTTACCTTTACTGTATAATCTATGCACATCATGTGCTGTAAATAACCAACTGATCAGTGGTAAATTCTATCAAGAACGTCACTGTCTAGGTTCTTCCTTAACCCCTCGGGCTACCACCCGTGATAGGATCGTCCCTAGCTAGGTGATGTTTCCACCCCTCGGGCTATCACCCATCAGAAACTATATACTTTATCTTTCAAGTACTTTTGAGATGATTCTTTTTTTGGTCAAAATATTGGAGCTTTAGGGATGCATATACAACATATGATGTATATATAATCATACAAGATAATATGACAATGAAGAGAGTATGTTACATACATAATGAAATGCTATGAGGTGAAACGACTCGTGAACTTTATTTAGGAAAAAGAACTCATGTAACTTGGTATTCATGTGTATATGATGATTTGAAAGTGATCATGAACAGGAGCATATGAATATGTGAAAAAAATGGATACACGGTAATAGTTGTGTCGGAGTTGGCAACTACCTTTATCTACTAAGGAGAACTTTATGTTTCATGCCAAATGATACGAAATCAAGTAGCCTTACATACCTCGTTGTATGAACTCGTTACTAGCTTGGAGTGGCTGATTTTCCCTTAAATATTTATCGATTGCACATTAGGCAACAAGACTAGTATTAGCAGCAACAAAATTCTTCTAGGCAGTCCAATATCACAAAAACTAACATCCGGACAGGAAGCTTATAACTATTGCCCCAAAGGCATTCCTTCAATCTTGTCACTTATAATCGTATTTTCTTGTAACCATTCTTATATACACCTTATATACATCTTATTTTAGACCCTTGATAGTATTACAACAGCCCAGAAAGCATAGCACAAAACAATACTACACAACCTACAAATGGACAGCATAACGTTACCCCCCTTCGCTACGTTTCGACGTCGACAATTCCAAAATTGTTCCAACTCTAACCAAACTGTTCCAATAACATTTATACACACAAATAGTGTTAAAACAATCTTAGAACATCACCCAATAAATCATAAAGGACGTGAGCCAATAGCTTTCCATCCAACAACCCACAACTTCAAACCAATATCATACTTAAGTTAGCACAATCAAGCTCATTATTTAAATGAACCAAAGCCAGGGAAGCAACATTAAGGTAATATCTATATCTCAAACTATGTTAATAACATCAAATTCTCTTATATAGCCCACAAACCATATAGAAGTCACTAAATCAAAAGTCAAGTGTGTAGCAACTTTCTGAACACATGTTGCCCAGAATTTCCAGCATAATATACTATCATATACTTCTTGATTTTCATTAAGAAACCTTACTAAAAATACAACTAACATCACTTACCTTCATCTTCAAAGTTGATATCCTCCTTAAGAACCCTAAGAGATCCTTTTGGCTGCTGCTCAGGGTCAAGAAACGTTGGGAGAAAACTTAGAGACTAAATTGTTTTTATTTTTGCTGCAAGTGGAAAATGATTGTGGGAGCTGTTTTGACCACTTTTTACATAACTACTTGGACGAATATCTTTTCAAATTTTCACCAACTAGTACTATATATAACTAATCTGATAATACACATCTTGTGCCCCAAAATTGGGCCTATTAGGTTCCAAATCTGATGGGCCTTTTGCTACCCATTCTTCTCATTTTCCTTTAATTACTTTGGGCCAAAATTACCAATGAATTGGGATAGGCTTGTCCTATTTTTCTATGCTTCCCAAACTAAAATTTCAGTTCACTTATGATATAAAAACATATGCTGAACTTACACCCTTAACACAAATTTTATTCATAATCAGACTTGGACAAATTAGACTCGTCTCCGTTTAGCTTGTACATTTAAGCTAAGCAAGTAGGTGACTCACCTACTAGATTATTAAGTCATTCAAATACCTTTTAGGGATGTGATATCCTCAATTTAACACAAAACACCTATACACCCGACCCTCTTGAAGCATTAGATGCACATATCACCCATTAACACGAGATTTAAACACTTTCAAGAATTGACGTTAATTTGACCAACCCATATCATGATTAATTCACATAACATTAGTATATGTAAAATATTAGGTGTTACATCCTCCCCCCTAGGAACATTTGTCCTCAAATATTAGCACAATTGGGTAGATTAACCATGTATAAACCTTTATTTGAACAAACCTTTGACAACAAACTAAGTATTCAATCACACGTACCTATTAGTATTCCAATTCTGCATGTTGGGCATCCTTTTTAGCTTTAAATAAGTGAGGGTATTTTGATTTCATCGTGTCCTCCGCCTCCCAGTTTATCTCTTTTGCTTGCTGATTTCTCCAAAGTACCTTCATTAAAGCTATTTCTTTATTCCTTAGCTTCTTAACTTGACGATCCAAAATAGCAACAGGTACCTCTTCATAGGTAAGATCTTTTGTAACCTGCACATCCTAAATAGGAGTGATACAAGATGGGTCACCTATGCATTTCCGAAGTATTGAGACATGAAAAACTGGATGAACCATTAAAAGCTCTTGGGGTAGCTCTAGCTCATATGCAACCTGCCCGATCTTTTTAATAATTTGATATGGCCCTATGTAACGTGGGATTAGTTTTCCTTTCTTACCAAACGTCATAACCCCTTTCATTGGAGACACCTTTAAAAATACCCAATCTCCTAATAAGAATTCCAACCCTCTCCTTCTAGCATCTGCATATGATTTGTGACGACTTTGGGCTATTTCTAGTCGTTGTTGTATTACCTCAACTTTTTCCATGGCTTGGTAGACTAAATCTAGCCCAAGCAAGGTAGTTTCACCCACTTCAAACCATCCAATTGGCGACCTACACTTCCTTCCATACAAAGCTTTATAAGGTCCCATCTTGATACTTGAATGGTAGCTATTCTTATAGGCAAATTCAATAAGGGGAAAATGGTCAACCCAGCTACCTTTAAAGTCCAATGCACCAGCTCGCAACATATCTTCAAGTGCCTGAATGGTGCGCTCTGCTTGACCATCAGTTTGAGGTGGGATGGTGTACTCAAATTTACTTGTGTCCCTAAACTCCTTTGGAAGGACTTCCAAAACATTGCAGTGAATTGAGCTCCTCGATCAGATATAATGGAGACTGGGACGCCATGTAGCCTGACTATCTCTTTAAGATAGAGCTTAGCATACTCTTTAGCTGTATAATCACTCCTGACAGGTAAGAAGTGTGCTGACATAGTGAGTCTATCAACTATTACACATATAGAGTCAAACTTCTGAAATAAGCGAGGCAAACTAAACAAAGTCCATATTAATCATATCGCACTTCCAAGAAGGAAGTTCTATACACTGCATATAACCTCTTGGCTTTTGGTGTTCTACCTTCACCTGTTGACAATTTGGGTATTGAGCCACAAATTCTGCAAGCTCCTTTTTCATGCATCCCCACCAAAACTCTCCCTTCAGGTCATGGTGCATCTTAGTCGATCCTAGATAGATGTAATATTGAAAATGGTGGGCTTCTTCCATTATCCTCTTTCTTAAGCCATTAATATTAGACACACGTAATCTATTTTGGCAGTAAAGTACTCCATTTTGTTTAAGGTCAAAGCCCTTTATCGCACCCTGACTCACCTTTTCCTTAAGCTGTCGTAGAACAGGATGCTCGAATTGTTTTTCTTTCACCTCCATTACTAATGAAGACGTTGCTGCATTATGTACAATAACCCCTTCCTTTGGAGTTTCAAGGAGGCGAACTCCCAAACTGGCTTGTTGACGTAGATCCTTAGCCACCCCTTGACGAACCATGGCCTGATCACCAGTAGTCATAATTGCCTTACGATTCAGAGCATCATCTACCACATTTGCTATAGTATATCAACGTCATAATCCTTTATTAGATCTATCCATATCCGCTCTCTCAAATTTAGATCTTTCTGCTTAAAAATGTATTGTAAGCTCTTATGATCAGTATATATGTCTACATGAACCTCATACAAATAGTGGCGCCATATTGTCAAAGCAAATACAACCGCTGCTAGCTCAGGATCATGAAGTGGGTAATTCTTCTCATGTCGTCGTAGTGGTCTGTATGCATAAGCAATTACCCTACCATGTTACGTCAGCACATACCTTAAGCCAACTCCTGAAGCATCATAATACACTGCATACCACTCGGTGCCTTCTGGAAGTACTAGCATAGGTGGAGAAGTTAGCTTATTTCTTAGTTCCTGGAAGATCCTTTCACATGCATCACTCCATTGGAACTTGGTTGCCTTATGTGTCAACTTTGTTAGAGGTTTAGAAATGGAAGAAAAACCTTCTGTAATAACCTACCAAACCTAGGAAGCTTCGAACTTCTGTGGGCGTCATTGGACTTGGACAATCTTTCACAGCATATATCTTTTGTGAATCAACTCTTATTCCCTCCTCAGACACAATATGACCCAAGAATGCCACTAAGTTTAGCCAAAATACACATTTAGAAAACTTGGCATACAACTGTCGATCACGAAGAACCTGTAACACTTGTTGTAAGTGATTTGCATGGTCCTCCTCTGACCTTGAGTATACGAAAATGTCATCTATAAAAACTATCACGAACATATCCAAGAATGGCTTAAATACCCTATTCATCAGATCCATAAAAACTGCTGGTGCATTCATTAGCCCAAATGACATAACAAGAAATTCAAAGTAACCGTATCGTGTTCTGAAAGCAGTCCTAGGTATGTCTTCCTCCTTCACCCTCACTTGGTGATACCTTGATATCAGATCAATTTTTGAAAAGCATTTGGCACCCTGTAACTGATCAAATAAATCATCAATCCTGGGGAGAGGGTATTTATTCTTAATTTTCACCCTATTCAACTGTCGATAGTCGATACACATTCTCAAGATGCCATCCTTTTTACAAACACATAACACTGGTGCACCCCAGGCAGACACACTATGTCTTATAAAACCCTTCTCCAATAAGTATTTCAATTGCTCTTTTAATTCACACAACTCTGCCGGGGCCATTCTATATGGAAGGACAGAAATAGGTTAAGTGCCTGGAAGTAAGTCAATACAGAAGTTTATTTCTCGTTCAGGAGGTAAGCCTAGAAGTTCATTAGGGAACACATCAACAAATTCATTCACTACTGGGACTGATGGAAGAGTTAGTGATTCTGCCTCCATATCCCTTACTCTAACTAAATGACATATATACCCTTTAGATATCATCTTTCTGGCCTTAAGATAAGAGATAAACTTCCCTTTTGGTGCCCCAATATTGCCTTCCCATTCAAGAACTGCCTCATTTGGAAATTGGAAATACATTTTCTTAGTTCGGCAATCCACGGTGGCATAGCAAGAAGAGAACCAATCCATACCCATTATAACGTCAAATTCCACCATTTCTAACTCAATAAGGTTAGCCAATGTGTCACAGTTACAAACAGTTACTACATAGCCATAGTAAACCCTTCTAGCCATAACAAATTCATCGGTTGGTGTAGACACTTCAAATGGTTTATTCAATAATTTGGGTGTTCTCTTAAGCTTCCACGCAACTAGTGGGGTAATGTATAATAGTGTAGAACCAGGGTCAATTAATGCATATACATTATGTGAAAAGATGGACAATGTACCAGTGACCACATTGGGTGAAGCTCCTAAATTTTGCCGACTCCCCAGAGTAAAAGTGCGATCTGGACCCCGCTTGAGCTAGCTACTCCTCTAACACCTCTACCATGACCCATAGGTGCTTGTTGAACCCTACCTAATGGAGGAAGTGTAGATGATGATGCAATAGCTGACCCAGTAGATTGTGCTATATCACCCATGCGCCTCCTCGGGCAATCTCTCATTATGCGCCCTGGCGCACCACACCAATAATAAACATCTGTCCAACCCAACGTATACCTGGATGACTTCTTCCACACTATTTACAAGGTTTTCTAGGAGTCATTGGCTGGCCTGTCGATCCTCCTGTTGTCCGCATACCTTGTCCTTCACCTCATTGACCAAACTGATTACTTCTAGACCCTTGAAGTTGTGGTGGAACACTGGCTGCAGAATAGGAGAATGATGGCCTAGGCGGTCTATTAGAAATCCGAGGCCTAATCTAACCATGGGATGGTGTAAATGCCCTGAAGACCTGGTCCTCTTAGACTGCGCCCTTAACTCCTGTGTCCTTCTCTTTTCCCTTGAATCCTCTAATTTCTATGAAAAAACATGCATTTTTGCTATATCCATGTCTTTGTTCAATGAAGCAATGGTACTGTCTCTGACCAGATATATATCCTATCTATCCACATATCGATGAACTCTATCTGCCATAGTAGCAACTACATTAGGAGAATACCTAGACAGGGAAATAAATTGGAGACTATACTCCCTCACGCTCATATTCCCCTGGTGAAGATTCAAAAACTTATCTGCACGGGCCTCTCAGATCTCTAATGGCAAGTAATGGTCAGTAAATGCCTCTTTGAACTCCTTCCAAGTGGTTGGGGGAGCATCTATATCTTTGGATTGCTTCCAAGCTTCATACCACAATATAGCCACACCCTTCCACCTATATGCCGCTAAATTGACAGCTTCTATACCACTCACATGCATAACATCTAATGTGTGCTAAATCTGATCAATAAAGTCTTGGAGATCTTCATTAGGATCAAACCCAGTGAAGGCTGTAGGGTCCAAATTAAGGAAGTCACGTATCCTCATGCCAGCTGCCCTATTCGCACCATCTGTACCCATAACTGGATCTTTCTGTCTTTGGCCTTGGCCAGCAACTATGTGAGTTAGTAGTTGAACTGCATTTTTTAGATCTTGCACTATAGCATCAATAGGTGGTTCTGGGGGAATTTCACTATTTCTAGGTTCATCAGGAGCTGGAGGGGTTAGAGGTATCTGTGACAGAGACTCATCTTGAGCCTCATTTTGTTGTCTCACATGACTGGGCGAACCAGCCACCACTTCTACTGCCTTTCCTTTGTTCTTCTTGGTTTCTAGCATACTTGCTCACTGTACAAAACATTTTAGAAGTTAGACATAATTCACCTAGCTCTATGGCATAATCTAAAGAATGAAAGCAAAGTAACAACTCCTAATTGCCACATAGCCTCCTTCTTATAAATGTGGTGCACAACACATTGATAAACAAGACTCTACATTGATACGGCTATGTAGACTCTCGAGGATGACCCGCTCTGATATCACTTCTGTCACGCCCCAACTCCTGTTAGGGCGGACCAGCACCTGTTGCCAATAAGGCTTGGGAGAACCAACCTATATCTACATAGTTTCTATACATTTTATAACAGATTTCTATAATTTAACATGCCTTTTTGCAAGAAAACAGTGATACAACCAAAAGGAAAATACATATGACTAGGTCGTTGGGGACTCAGTGTCGATAGTACGAGACATAACAATACTTTAATTTTCATAGTCTACAAATCCTCTAGAAAAGAGAAATTATCGAATAAGGGTAAGGATAGGCCCCGCCTCAATTAACTGTACAATACAAACATATAAACTTTAGACACACAAAAAGCTTCGGAACAACCTGGAGCTTAGTAACAGCAGCTGGATGTCCTGCACTTTACTGGGGAGATCTACTAGCACCTATACATGCAGCATGAAATACAGGTCCCCTATAAGGGACGTCAGTATGAGATAATATACTGAGTATGTAAGGCATGAAATACCATAGATGAAGTAACAACTTCAAATGAAACTATGTGCTAGTGTGGAATAAGAGACCACGTTTGGATATACTTTGGGATCATATACTTTATGTTCTTTATATTACCTTATCTTTACTGTATAATCTATGCACATCATGTACTATAAATGACCAACTGATCAGTGGTAAACTGTATCGGGATCATCCCTCGCTAGGTTCTTCTTAACCCCTCGGGCTACCACTCGTGATAGGATCGTCCCTGGCTAGGTGATGTTTCCACCCCTCGGGCTACCACCCATCAGAAACTATATACTTTATCTTACAATTACTTTTGAGATAATTCTTTTGGTGGTCAAAATATTGGAGCATTAGGGCTGTATGTACAACATATGACGTGTATATAATCGTGCAAGATAATATGACAATCAAGAGAGCATGTTACATACATAATGAAATGCGTATGAGGTGAAACAACTCATGAACTTTATTTAG
This sequence comes from Solanum ossicruentum, assembly GCA_025774065.1. Lineage (NCBI taxonomy): Eukaryota > Viridiplantae > Streptophyta > Magnoliopsida > Solanales > Solanaceae > Solanum > Solanum ossicruentum. Next base: position 12,890 of record JAOTQR010083862.1, read on the forward strand.
CAACAAGAACACATGTAACTTGGTATTCACGTATATATGCTGATTTGAAAGTGATCATGAACAAGAGTATATGAACATGTGAAAAAAATGGATACACGGTTAATAGTTTTGTCCGAGTTGGCAACTACCTTTATCTACCGAGGAGGACTCTATGTTTCATGCCAAATGATGCAAAATTAAGTAGTCTTATATAGCTTGTTGTATGAACACGTTACAACCTTGGAGTGGCTGCTTTTTCCCCAAATGTTTATCTACTGCATATTAGGAAACAAAACTAGTATTAGCAGCACCATAATTCTTCTAGGCAGTACAATATCATAAAATCAAATATCATAAAAACTAACATCCGGACAGCAAGCTTATAACTATCGCCCCAAAGGCATTCATTCATCTTGTCACTTATAATTGTATTTTCTTGCAACCATTCTTATGTACACGTCATTTGCATCTTGTTTTAGACCCTAAATAGTCTTACAACAGTCCACAAAGCATAGCACAAAACAATACTACACAACCTACAAATGGACTGCATAACGTTACCCCCCTTCGCTACATTTCGACGTTGACAATTTCAAACTTGTTCCTACTCTAACCAAACTGTTCCAACAACATTTATACACACAAACAGTGCTAAAATAGTTTAAGAACATCACCCAATAAATCATAAAGGAAGTGACCCAATAGCTTTCCATCCAACAGCCCACAACTTTCAACCAACATCACACTTAAGTTAGCACAATCAAACTCATTATTTAAATGAACCAAAGTCAAAGCAGCAAACCTTAGGGTAATATCTATAACTCAAACTATGTTAAGAACATAAAATTCTCTTCATAATATAGCCCACAAACCATATAGAAGTTACTAAAACAAAAGGCAAGTGTGCAGCAACTTTCCGAACATATGCTGCCCAGAATTTCCAGCATAACATACTATCATATACTTCTTGATTTTCATAAAGAAACCTTACCAAAAGCACAACTATAATCACTTAAGTTTATCTTTAAAGTTGATATCCTCCTTAAGAACCCTAAAAGATCCTTTTGGCTGCTGCTCAAGGTCAAGAAACGTTGAGAGAAAACTTAGAGACTAAAGTTGTTTTTATTTTTGCTGCAAGTGGAAAATGATTGTGGGAGTTGTTTTGACCACTTTTTACATAGCAACTTGGACCAATTTCTTTTCACCTTTTCACCAACTAATACTACATATAATTAATCTGATAATACAATATCTTGTTCCCCAAAATTGGGCCTAATTGGGTTCCAAATCAAAACAAGTTTTGGATTCCAAGACCCCATTTCAAGCTTCAATTCTTTCTCAACTCAATTTCAAGAAACTCAAGGTCTAAGGTGTGTGGGTTCCAACCACTGGGTCCTTTCACCTATGGTGCCTAGACACCCTTTTTATATTAAGTACATGTTTTCAAGTTAGATTATCTATGGGTATCTCTTATTATGAATATTGACTATAAACTATTTCAGGATTTCATAAACTAGTAACTATTTAAGCATGTTTTTATCTATGAATCTCAAATCCATTATGTGTTTTGATAAGGGGTTGCAATATATATTTCATGAGGGTATTACTAAGTATTGGTGGGTAGATTTACACTACTTTTCCTGCATGATATCACCTTTGGAAGCATGGTGTTACACAAGCCTTACACACTCACCAAGTATTAGATAAAACGTCCGGTTATGGCTTTTTGAGTTATTAAAGATCTAATCCATAGTTTATGAGTTAAATGACTTTATGATGATAAAAATAATGTATATATGTGTTGATTTCATGAAAGATTTCTATAGTGTATCAAGTTGACCATATCCAATTGAGTGGTTGATACCTCAATCACCATGGATGGTAGGGTGTGATAATCATCAACCAAATTTAGTGGTTGATGCCTCAATCACCTGTGATGGGGGTAGTACATCCATCAACAAAATCGTGAGGATGATAACTCAATCACTTTAGATAGGGGTGGTTTATCTATCAACCAAATTGAGGGGTTGATAACTCAATCACCTTAGATGGGGGTGGTGCATCCATCAACCAAATTAAGGGGTTGATACCTCAATCACCTAGGATGCGAGGTGGTAAACTCATTATCCAATTGATGATCTCTTCCTGCATATATAATATGTTCTATATAAGGATGTTTTACTTCGAGTATCATTCATACATGTCATATTGCTATATGTTCATTCATTGCCTAATTATGTTTTTCCATTATGTTACCTATCTCTTGTTGCATTGCATCCTACATACTTATTACATTCAAACATACTAACGTATACTCTATGCCTACATAATGTTACCATGTACAAACAGGAGCTCCACTTAATCTTCTTCCTCCTCCACGAGGCTAGTACTATCTTTCAAAGCAAGTTGGTGGGTGCTCAACTTCAAGGACATGTTTCTTTAAATTTACTCTATGTATTGACTCGTATCATATTGGGAACTTATGACTATGAGGGTGAGCCTGGAGATTGTCTTGGCCCCCGCTCCTATCTACGTATTAGAGGTGTTGTTAGAACATTATGATGTATTAATTGCTTTGACTTTCTATCTTTCTATGGTATCAACTATGTCCTTTAGCCCAATTTCCCCCCTTTTTACCATCTCTTGATATTGTACAATTGCTTCCGTAACCAAGGATATGTGATGATATGTTAAGAGGCTTATTTGGGGTCCCTTCATATTCCCCATTCACCGTGTCATGTCTAGGCCCCAGGTCTGGGTTCTGACAATTGGATTCCTTGTTTTGAGTACAAAATTTTCATCCATAAATTTTTAGTTTCTGGCTAGAACTTTTTGACCATTTACCCTGTTTCTTCGAATTCAATGATTTTAGTGTCATTAGATTCATCATTTGATTATAGTGCTATATTTGTGTAGGTCGTGATGATTTGGAATATCATAGGAGAAGGAAAGTGGTGATTCCTTCTTGATTTTGAGACTTTATTTGAGGCAAATGGACTTCTAACCTTCTGTTAAGCATTAATAAACCTTTTATGCTCCTATGGTTTGGGGGTAGAATTGAACCATTCTAGGCTTGATCATAACTTTTCGTACTAAGTACTTGATCGCATGTCTTTATACTGGGTTGTAATTTAATTGTAAATTCCTAATCTATGTGATCTTGTGATTCATTTAATGTTGATAGCAAGACGGTGCTTATGCTGTGATATGATGATACTGAGATACTGTTGATAATGAGACACTTTTGATATTGAGGCATTAATGATCTTGTGACACTAGTGATATAGAGATATCAATGACATTGACATAATGAGATCACTTTAATTGATGATATTATAATAATGTTATGATCATGCATGCTGCATTTATTATTATTTGTGCATATATACTTTTTATTACTATGACCGAGATGTGAGTAAGGGAACATGTAAATTAGTTCTCGAGGTCTCTACCTGTCGAGCTAAGGTAATATGTAGGTTATCCAAGGTCATTTATGTATGGGTCTGAGGTTCTTTTTGGACAAGTGAGCATTAGCCGAGGACTTTGCCTGTGGTGTTCATAGATACATGGTCTATGTGACACCCCCCCCCCCTCTATTCCGATTTGAGGCATATATATGGTCAGTGGATGTGTATTGTCGGACCGGCATGTATCACAATTATTTGACATTACATTATATTATATATATCTCATGGAATCCACTCCATCTCATATCACATCTAATTGACATAGTTGTTTATTATTTATGAGATTGTGTGCATATTGTATCCGTGATCTTGATGTAAGTGTTGGATCAATTTATATACTAATGATTTGAGCTACTACGCTAGAAGATAAGTATATATATATTACTATGATCTGTATATTATATTGCAATGGGACTTTTTTGAGTTCAAGGTTATAGTTCAGCAGATTGCGCTTGGAATTTAAGGAGTTACTTGAGTTACTCATTGCTTTACCTTAGGTTGGTGCCATTTGTTGTTTACCCCATGTTTGGTGCTCACCCCTTGCTACATTTTGTAGGTTGTGAGTCGGGTCCATCTTGCTAGACTTCTTTCTTGTTGGATCGAGCTTCCGAACCTCTTGTGAGGCAGCTGCTTATGTCTTTAACAGGTCTTGAGGATTCAACTTTTATGTTTCATTTCTTTTTGAGGACTAGAAATTATGTCTTAGGATATTGGTATCTTTTTTTCATCCACTAATCTATATATTTAGACTGTTATCTTCCACTTTATGTTTATTTATTAAGTTGCTTGGGTTTTCGGCTGACTTGCCTTTGTGGATAAGGTGAGTGCTATAACACCCGAATTTTGGGTTGTGATAATTTGGTATCAGAGCCCATGTTCATAAGTCCTACATGTGCACAAGCCTAGTCTAGTAGAGTCTTGAGGATTGATATGGAGACGTCCGTTACTTATCCTCGAGAGGCTTTGAAGACTATTCAAAAACTCTCTTTTGTTTCATTCTAATCAATTTGTGTGTGGGTTTTGTATAGGTACTGAGTGTTCATGTGTCCTTTGAAAGATGGAGAGGACTAGATCTAATGCTAATATAGGTCGAGAAGAGGCAGCCCCTGATGTTACTATTGAGACCCCAGTAGGGGTAGTGGTTGTGTCCTAGGGCGAGCTAGAGGTCGAGACCGAGGAGATGCATCGATGAAAGACTATGAGTAGGGTATCTCCCCCAAGCCAACTACGAAGCCTGTACAAGAGCAGGTTCCATATGAGTTTGCTATAACATGGCTACTCCAGTATACACTTTTCGGGGTCTTGGGTGTGTAAGAGACAGGGCTAGGCAGGTAGCCCAGCTAGCACTCTTGGTACTTCATAGACTCAAATAAGGGTGTAGCCTCGGGATCAGTAGCAAGTCCCCGAGGCATAGATTTAGGATAAGATGCCACTAGCAGCTTCAATTGATTAGATTCCACTAGTTGTTGTCTTTACTAATGATGAGCAACAGAGATATGAGAGATTCCAGAAGATGGACCCACCTAAGTTTCATAAAGGCAAGAATGAGGATGCTCATGAGTTTCTTGTAGAGAGTTGTTGGATGTCGTGGGACTAGTAGAGACACATGGTGTAAGATATGTCACCCTCTAGCTCTGTGGGCCAGCTAGGGAGTGGTAGAGGACTTATGCAGGATCCCTTCCTATTGAATCTCCTTAGAAGACTTAGGAGATATTTTCAGATGAATTCTATGATAAGTTTGTTCCTTGGAGTATCCGCGAGGAAATCCAGTTAAGGTTTGAGAGATTGAGTGTCACGACCCCAGCCTAGGGCCTAGACATGACCAGCAAATAGAGAGCCTGAAGGAGCCCCAAACAAGCCTCATAACATACCACCACACATCATTGGTTGTGGAAGCAAGATAGTTCATCATAACAAACATAAACAAGGGGAAAATGGGAATATGGGATATAGACTTATATTTAAATAGCTTGAATAACATAAGTGAGTCAAAGCTCAAGCATAATACATATTTGTCCAACCACACCTCTAACATAGAACTTAGCGGGGCTAAGACAAGCAACCAAGCTCACCCTCATATTCAAAGTATACCAAAAAGGAACGATAGTCTTTAATACATAGCATAAGAATATAGATATTGCCGTCGGACATAAGAACTCACCAACTAGCTTGAATGGAAGCCACTAGCAACATGGAGGAGGAGGATGACCAAATGTAGCCCCAGTTCCAACATGATAACATCATGTAGGCATAGAGTATGCATTAGTACAATTGAATGTACTAAGTATGTAGGATGTAATGCAACAAGAGATAGGCAACATAATCGAAATGCATAAACATAGACAATGGATAGCATAGAAACGATACCACATGTATGAATGATGCTTGAAGTAAAATCATGCTTATATAAATCATAATATATAAGGAGAAGGAGAGCATTGTCATAGACCAAGCAACTAGCGCTTAGAAACCATGGTTTGGCACCCCCTTTCAGGGTGATCAAGGTATATACCCCTTAATCGGTAGATGAACATCAAACCCTTCATCAAGGTAGCCAAGGTATCAACCTATCAATCATGGTTAATAGACATCCCACCCTCCATTTAGGTGGCCAAGGCATCAACCCCTTCCCAAATAATAGACATCCCACCCACCATTTCGATGGTCAAGGTATCAATCCCTTATCAAAACTTACAATAGATCCAAGATTTATAGCTCAAAACATAGCAAAATAGTCACAACATTCCATAGCTTTAACATATTATGCCGTGAATTTCATAATATGCAAGACCCATTTCTAAATTAACTTTAAATCATGTAATTTGAGTGAAAGGAGGCTTGGGTATGATGGGTGAAAGGAACCCATGAAAGAAACTCACATAGCTTGACTTTGGAGAACCCTTGAAGAAGATTGGAAATGAAGAATTAAAGCTTGAATAAAATCTTTGATGAAATCCTTAAGATTTGTCTTGAGCTTTGGGACTTGAATTTAGGGTGAAATGTGAGTCTAAGTATTTGAACGAGTATTGGGGAAAGTTTGGGATGATATGAGGGTGAAATAAGACTAAGTCTAGGTATTTCAAGTATGGGAACCCTTAGGCCCAATACTTGAAAGTCATGGATCGAAGTAAAAAAAAAGGCAAATTTTCGCGACGCGAATTACTCACTGGAATTTGCATTCTACACATACTATTTCTACAAAAATAGGCATTAATTGTTCTTCCAAACTCAGAATGAGGTGAAACCAAGTGCATTGGAAAGCTAATTGAAAGAGCTATAATTTGATAGGTCGTGAAACACCCGGTTTTTTGCTTGCTAAGAGACATGCCCCTTTAAATTTGACCCTCCTAAATCACGTTGTTTTGCGATTTTTGGATTTTGATACGGTTGCTCTAAACTTCGAGTTAGACCCATTTCCCACTCAATTTTTCCCCTTGAACGAGAATATGAAGTCGAACATTTTGTAATAACGAAGGGATTTTCTAGAAATTATGATTTCGGGCACTTTTGAGGCACATTTTTGGGCACTTTTTGGGGTCGTTTCAATATGTCCCCCTTGAGAACATTCATCCTTGAATGTAAAAGAAATGTACATGAAAGAGGGATCATGAACAAAGTAGCCCCAACAAGAATGCCACATTTTATTTTAAAACACCATTTTCAAAATCTCAACGTAAGTGTAAAATCATCATATACTTGCCAACTTAAAAATGAATGCGTATGAATGACATTGGGGCTGAAATGCAAGCCTAGGAATCACGGAAAGGACTTAACATGTCATCATAAGCTTAAATAGAATGAAAGAAATATGGATATTGCTTCTACATGCCCGCACCGGCTCCCCGAAAAAAAGAAATAGATACATGACTCTTCCAAAGGGCTTTGGTGAACACCACTTCAATATCAATCAATTTTTCCACTTACCCATCCAACACCTCCACCGAGACCTTCTTCTAAGCCAACTTATCCTACACATCACCCACAATCCACAACTCAACTATCAACCTTAAATACAACTAGCCCACTTGGTACTATAACCACCATCTCCCCCTTGGGAGACAACTTCCACTCTATCATTCTCTTACCCAAAACTTCAAACTCTAATAAGGAGGAAATCAAGGCCTTGCCTAATATAGACCTCTTAAACTAAGAAGATTTGGAACCACCAGGAATGCTACACCACCATGCTCAACTTCCTTCAACCTGACTTCCAATCGAACCAACAAATGGACACCACTAGTCTCCTCTTTGCCACCATCAACAACATATGCTAGGCTACCTAGAGCACGGACAGTAATATTAGCCTTCTCAGGGAAAATGATACATACTCCTATAATAATCCTTAAGGAGTTCTAACCACCTTCTTGTTACCCACCATTCACACTCATTTTATTTAACAAGAAACCTCTCATTCCCAAGACTTGTAACATTGCCCCCCAAATGATTCACAAGTTCTAAATAAATCAATGCTTCATTACTAGAGGTCACTATAAACATTCCAAGGTAGGATTTTAAGAACCTATTCATGAAACCCATAAACACAATTGATGCATATGCTAACCAAAAAACTCCACAAATATTCAAAGTGCTCACTGCTAGTCCGAAAGATACTTAGGGATATCACCTACCCTCATTTGTACTTGAGGACAAAACCCGAACCAAAGCTCAATTGTAGAGAAGTGACTGACCCATTGTGGTTCACCAAATAGATCGACCATCCTCAACCATCATATTACAACCTTATGGGTTCTACACTCATTGGAAACATGTCATGCAAGTAACCTATATTATCCTAAGACCTCCAACACATCAAACTAAGTTTATCCAAGATCACAAGAGAAGACTTCTAAGCAATAAGAACATGGGGCAACACTTAGAGATCAATTGAACTTTAAGAAAAGAATGGGCATACCACTTTTGCTACCACTTGACAACCCCCACTCAAAGATGTGTTCACTAGAGAGTCAGAATCTAACTCTATGGGTCCTACAACTAAAGGAGACACAACATGCATGCAACTATTCCATTCCAAGTATAACATCAAAATCCACCACATCAAATCTAACAAGACAAAAGGCAAGAGCTAATGCAATATGAACATGGAACAATACCTATCGACTTTCTAGCAACAATATACCCAACAAAGAGGTAAACACCAAAGGTTAGCATAATAACTCGGGGCACACAAGAAGCCTACTAGCAACCAAAAGAATAAAGAAAGAAACAATGGCACATTGGCCCCAAAAATGCACACACATCTAAGTGAAGGAAACTTTAACATACCGGTAGCAACATCGCGCACCAATCTACCTGTTGCCTCCTTTGAAGATAATAGAATTGATTATGTAATAGAGAACCCCCTTGATCAACTACACCACCCTTACCCTTGTTACGCTTACGAGGACAATCATTCCTCTTATAACCCATCTCCCCACATCTATAACAAGCATCAGTACCTCTTAAGCATGGGCCATCACAACATCTACCACACCTTGGGCATCTAGCATAAGGCACCATAACCCTTCTTTCCTTGGGACTCTGTAACATGCCGTCAAAGTGGGCCCTCTTGGCCATTTTACCCCACTTCTTCCTCATCTTTTCTTCCTCCAATTGTTCAACATATGTCATCAACCAGGACAAATCAATGTTACTAATCAACATAGCAGACCGACATTCCTCACTCACCAATTCGGAGACACTCATCACAAATTTATTCATCCTAGCCCTTGAATCGAACACCAATTGAGGAGCATATTTTGAATGTTGGGTAAACTTGAGGGCATACTCTCTCACACTCATATCACCTTATTTCAAGTTCAAGAACTCCACCAATTTAGCTTCCCTAAGCTCGAGTGGAAGAATTGATTAAGAAAAGGCACTTTGAACTCCTCCCATAGAGCCACATTACCATTTCCCTTCTCCCCCTTCCATTTATCATACCATATTTGGGATACCCTTTTGAGTTGGTACGCTGCTAACTCCGCCTTTTCATTCGGTCTAACACACATGATAGTCAAAATCTTGTAGTCCTCATCAATGAACTCTTGTAGATCTTTATCTACCTTTGACCCAAAAAACACCGGAGGATTCATCGTCATGAAGTCCTTTACGCTAGATCCCAGGGTAGTAGCATGAGGGGCTTGGTCCACTTGGTTGACTTAGTTGGCCACAACTTGAGCAAGCATAGTGAGAGCATCCCGAGACTCACCATTGGTAGGTTTCTACTCAGGAGTTTAAGCCCTTCTCCTCGAGTGTTAGACATGATCTAGCATAGAAAAGAACAATCATTAGGGGAAAACATACTCCAACTCTATAGTATGACTTAGAACATGAAGAAGAGAAACATTTCCTAAAACGTCTCATAGCCTCCTAGTCATAGTTGTGGTGCACAACACAACTATGAATAAGACTCTAATCTACGTAGTTTGTTGGACTCTGAGGATCTATCAACCTAATATTTTGATACAATCTTTTTCATGACCCAAGCCTAGGACCTAGACATGATCGGCGAATGGGGAACCCCAAACAAGACTCATATCATATCATCACATAAGAAACATAAACAAGGGGAAATTGGGACTATGAGAGAAAGACTCATCTTTAAATAGCTTGAATAATATAAGTGAGTCAAAGCTCAAGCATAATACATATTTGTCCAACAACACCTCTAACACAGAACTTAGCGGGGGCCAAAACAAGCAACTGAGCTCACCCTCATAGTCAAAGTATACCAAAAAGGAAAGATAGTCTTCAATGCATAACATAAGAACATAGATATTGCCCTCGGATATGAGGACTCACCAACTAGCTTGAATAGAAGTCACTAGCCAAGTGGAGGAGGATGATGACCAAATGGAGCTCCGTTTCCTACATGGTAACATCATGTAGGTAAAGCGTATGTGCTAGTATGTTCGAATATACTAAGTATGTAGGATGCAATGCAACAAAAGATAGACAACATAATCAAAATGGATAAACATAGACAATAGATAGCATAATAAAGATATGACATGTATGAATGATGCTTGAAGTAAAATTATGCTTATATAAATCATAATACATAAGTAGAAGGAGACCATCATTATAAACTAAGCAACTAGTGAACAGAATCAAAGGTTTGGCACCCCCTTGGAGGGTGATGAATGAATATACCCCTTCATCTTTAGATGAACATTACACCCTTCATCAAGGTGGCCAAGGTATCAACCCCTCGACAATGGTTAATAGACATCCCACCCTCTATTTAGGTGGCCAAGGCATCAACCTCTTGCCGGTTAATGGACATCCCAACCTCCACTTAGGTGGTCAAGATATCAACCCCTTGCAGGTTAGTGGACATCCCACCCCCCCATTTAGGTGGCTAAGGTATCAACCCCTTGCCGGTTAATGGACATCACACCCTCCAATTAGGTGGTCAATGTATCAATCCCTCAACAATAGTTAATGGACATCACACCCTCGACCAAGGTGGTAATCTTAGAATATAATGGATGCTTCTCATAAACATAGCTTATATAAAAATTCATTTCATCATCATAAAATCATTCAACTCATAAGACATGCTTTGGACCTTCACTTCCTCAAGAACCAATATAGACATTTTATCAAACACTTAGAGGGTGTGTAATGCTAGTATAAAATAATGAAATATAGAGATGAAATAACATGAGAAAATCTATTATAAAACCATCAATCAACACCTTACAATACCCTGAAGCAATATACATCAAAACCCCTCATAAAATCTTATAATAAATCTAAGATTTATAGCTCAAAACATAGTGAAACAGTCACAACATTACATAGTATTGACATAGTGTGTAGTGAATTTCATAAAATGCAATACACATTTGTAAATAAACTTTAAATCATGCAATTTGAGTGGAAGGAGGCTTGGGTATCATGGGTGAAAGGAACCCATGAAAGAATCCCACATACATAGACTTTAGAGAACCCTTGAAAAAGATTGGAAATGGAGACTTGATGCTTCAATGAAATCCTTGATGAAATCCTTAAGATTGGTATTGAGCTTTTGGTATTGAATTTAGGGTGAAATACGAGTCTAAGTGTTTGAGTGAGTATTGGGGAATGCTTAGGATGATATGAGGGTGATATAAGGCAAAGTATAGGTGCTTTCATATATGGGAACCCTTAGTCCTAAGACTTGAAATCCTCAACCAAAGTAAAAAGAAAACATGACCAAAATAACAATGCTCCACGTCATGGAAGCGACGCGGATTACTCACTAGAATTTACATTTCTAAACATACGAGTTCTATGGAAACAAACATAAAATCTTCATCTGAAATTAGAATGAGGTGAAACAAAATGCATTGGAAAGCTAATTTTAAAAGTTTTAATTTGGTAGGTTGTGGGCCACCCATTTCTTTGTGTGTTTAGAGATATGCCCCTTTAAAGTTGACCCTCCTAGATAAATTTTTTTTTCTATTTTTCAATTTTGATACGGTTGCTCTAAAATTCGTGTTAGACCTATTTCCCACTCAATTTTTCCCCTTGAACAAAAATATGAAGTCGAATTTCGAAATAACAAATAGATTTTTAGATATATAAAAATTATAATTTTGGGCACTTCAGAGACTTCTGTTTTGGCACTTTTTGGGTTCGTTTCATTGAGGCCGAGCACTATGACCATTTCAGTGTACTAGGTCAGATTCTATTAGTTGTCCTGTCATGCCACATCTATACTTTCGACTGAGGAGAAGGTTCGCCAGTTTGTCAGAGGGTTAATTTATCCTAGCAGATAGTCGATATTCTGGGTAGCTTGAGATTGAACCTCTTTTCAATTAATTGTTAAGGCCACCAAAGAGGCGGAGTTGATGCAAAGGGAGAAGTTTGGGGACATCAAAAGGGTCCTACTTTACGACAGTACTTTAGTGCCTCATCTAGGGGCAGAGATATGGTCAGAGGAGGTAGTTCTTTTCAATACCATGGAGTTATTTTTTCCCAAGGAGGAGATGGTGCCCTTAGGTACCAGGGTAGGTTATGTGTTCCTAGTGTGGATGACTTGAATGAAAAGATTCTTGATGAGGCTCATGATTCTTCCTATTTTATTCACCCCGGTTTTACAAGATATATAGACATTTAAGGATAGTGTTTTGGTAGGGTAGCATAAAGAGAGATATTGCTAAGTTTTTATCCGGTTACCATAATTGCCAAAAAATGAAAGCTGAACAACAAAGGCTAGATGGCTTAGCCCAAGATATAGTGGTTCCTACTAAGATGTGGGAGGAAATTAACATAAACTTTGTGGTTGGGTTGCCTAGGACCAAAAGGCGTTTTGATCTTATTTGGGTTGTTGTTGATAGAACGATAAAGTTGGCTTATTTCATACTGATTAACACTACTTATGGTGCCGAAGCTTATGCTAGATTGTACCTCCATGATTTGTTTAGATTGTATAGGGTGCCTTTGTATATTATATTGTATTGTGGTGCTCAATTTACTTTACACTTTTAGAGGTCCTTCCAAAGAGATCTTGGTACCAAGGTTAATCTTGGCACGACATTTCATCCTCAAATAGATAGCCAAGCCAAAAAAATTATCCAAACTCTTGAAGATATGTTTAGAGCTTGTGTTTTGAAGTTTAAGGGTTGCTAGGATGATCACTTCCCACTTATTTAGTTTGCTTACAATAATAGTTATCATTCAAGCATTGTTATGGCTCCTTTTCAGGCTCTCTATGGTAGCGTTGTAGATCCCCAAGTAGATGGTTCGAGTTGGGGGAGATGGCTATATTGGGTCTGGATCTTGTTATGGAGGCCACAGAGAAGGTGAGGATGATAAGGGAAAGGTTGAAAATAGTCCAAAGTTGACAAAAGTCCTATGTTGATGTTAGGAGAAGGGATATTGAATTTAAGATTGGTGATTGGGTATGGTAAGAGTAAATTGAATCCAAGATTTGTGGGTCCTTATGGAGTATTGAGGAGAATTAGTAAGGTGGCCTATGAGTTGGAGTTGCCCAGTGACATGTATTGGTTCATTCGGTCTTCGATGTGTCTATGTTGAGGAAGTGTGTGGTTGACCCAAGTGCTATTGCACCTCTTGATATTGTGGGTGTTGTTGAAGAAAATTTGACTTATGAAGAGATCCTGATAGAAATTTTTGATAGACAAGTGATGAGGTTGAGGAACAAAGATGTTTCTTCCATAAAGGTCCTTTGGAGAAACCAACAAGTTGAGAGTGTTACATGGAAAGCCGAGGCGGACATACAAAAGTGATATCCCTATCTCTTCCATTCTACTCAAGCCTAAGGTACTAATTTAAGTCCCCTATGCGATTTCAAGTCTTAAGCTTCAGCCTTTATTTCATTGTATACATTCATGTTTATGTTGACAAGTTCATGGTGATTTTGATACTTCTATTAAGATTTTTGAAATGATGTTTAAATGCATTGTTGTATTCTTGTGTGGGCTGAAATTATCTTAATTAATTCTCTTATGTACGTTTCTTTGACATTTGAGGATCAATGATCCTATACCAACCCCAAAAAGTGCCCGTAAATGTGTCTCAAAAGTGTCCAGAATTGTAATTTCCATATATCTCAAAATTCCTTCACAATATCAAAAATTTGACTTCATATTCTTGTTTAGGAGGTCATTTTTAGTGGATAATAGAACTAACCCCGATATAAGATCAAACGATTAGCAATTTCAGTTTTCATAATTTTCCTTATCCAGAATTGATTCATGACAGTGCGGCGAGGCGCAACTATCACAGACATGTGTTATTTTTCCTCTGCGATAGGTCTGCATCACGAACCAGACGTGGACCTATGTATTTTGTTGCCAGTGATTTTATCTGTGTCCAAGGCTTTTGGTTCTTAGGCTTAAGTGTTCCCAAATGTGAAAATACTTATACTTAGTCAGTTCTCACCCACATATCATTCTAAACATTCCCCAATACTCATTCAAACACTTAGCTAAATATTCTACTCCAAAATTCAAGTCTTAAAAAAATCATCTGCATCTAAGGATTTCCTCTCATACTTCAAGTCTTCACCTCCATTATTCATCAAGTTCATCTCCAAAGCTAAGGTATGTGGGTTTCTTTCATGGGTTTCTTTCACCCATGATACCCAAGCTTCCTTTTACTTAACTTTTCATAATTTAAATATGATTCACTTATGGGTTCTGTTATTATGAAAATCAGTGTACACTATGTTGGGGTTTATGAAATTGTGATTGCTTTACTATGTTTTGAGCTATGAAACCAAGGTCTATTGCAAGATTTGATGAAGGATTTTGATGTATATTGCTTGAGACTGTTACAAAGTATTTATTAAAGGTTTTACATTGAATATTTCAACATGATTTTATTCTTGTATTGCATGGTTTTATACCAACAATATACACTCGCTAAGTGTTCGATGAAATATCCGGCTACGGTTTCTTAGGAAGTGAAGGTGCAATGCATGTCTTATGAGCTGAATGACAATATGATGATAAAATTATGATGAAATGAATGTATGTATATGGTATTCACTATAAAGTGTTGGAATGTGATAATGGCTTACTCGGGGATTGCGTGTCAGGTAACTTTGTTGGGGGTTTATATGCATTATCCTATCGGAGGGTTTGTACTCTGATACCATGGCTAGTAGGGTGTGATGATCCACCAACCTTGTTGGAAGTTTTTACCCATCAACCTATTGGGGGTTTGTACTCTGGCACCATTGGTGGTAGGGTGCGACGATCCACCAACCTATTGATGGATTCGTACCTCAATCACCAAGGGTGGTAAGGTGTGATGATCCACCAATAGTTTAATGGTCTATTCTTACACATATGTTATGCCCTATGTAAGTATGTTTTACTTAAGCATTAATCATACATGTCAAATTGTTATTATGCTAGCTATTGTCTTTCTCTATGCAATTTGACTATGATGCCTATCTCTTGTTGCATTGCATCCTAACACATACTTTATTCATACATGATGTCACCATGTAGGAACCAAGCACCACTTGATCATCCTCCTCCTCCATATGGCTAGTTCAATTGTCCTACAAGCTTGTTGGTGAGTCCTCCATTTCGGGGACATTGTTTATGATCTCTAGCAATGTATTAAGATTACCTTTCTTTTGGTTATGTACTGACAATGAGGGTGAATCCAATTGCTTGTCTTAGCTCCCACTCTTATCTATGTAGTAGAGGTGTTATTGGACATGTTATGTATCTATGCTATGAGACTTGACTCTCTTGTTTCTTGAGAATATGATATGGAAGTATACCCTTGGTCCCAATTTCTCTTGTTTATTCTTTCCTATTATTGTCGTTTTGATTTCTTCCGCAACTAAGGATGTGCAATGATATGCTATGAGGTTTGTTTGGGCTCCTTTGATGTTCCTAGTTCACTGGTAATGTCTAGGCCCTAGGTCCACGACGTGACAAAGATGATAACAGAGCACTAGGTTGTTAGATTTTTGGAGTCCAACACATCACATTGATTAGAGTCCTATTTATGGTTGTGTTGTGCACCACAACTATGAGTAGGAGGCTATGAGCTGGTTTAGGAAATATTTCCCCTCTTCATATTCTAAGTCATTCTATAGAGTTGAAGTAAGCTTTCCTCGCCTAATGCTTGTTCTTAACTATGCTAGATCATGCCTAATGTGAGGGGAAGATGAGCCCCCACGCCAAAGAGGCAACCGGCCAATGGAGAGCTTAGGAATGCTCTCGCCTTGCTTACACAAGTAGTGGTTAATCAAGCCAATCAAGGGGACCAAGCCCCTCATGCTCCTCTACACCATCTTTTTAGGTGAGAGACTTTATGAGAATAAATCCTTTGGAATTTCGTGGGTCAAGGGTGAGTGAGGACCCTTAGGAATTCATTGGCGAGGTTTATAAGATTTTGTCTATCATGGGTATGAGCTCGGAGGATAAGGTAGAGTTGGTGCCTACCAATTCAAAGGGATAGCCCAAATATGGTACAACCAATGAAAAGACGAGAAGAGAGTCAACTATGTGGTGCTCTGGGAGGAGTTCAATATGGCCTTCAGTAATAAGTTCTTCCCCCTTGAACTTATGGAAGATAAGTTGGTGGAATATATGAATTTGAGACAAGGGTCCATAAGTGTGAGGGCGCATGCCCTTAAATTCAACCATCTTTCGAAATATTCTCCACATTTTGTTGCTGACTCAAGATCTAAGTGAATAAATTTGTGATGGGTATGTCCGACTTGGTTGGTGAGGAATGTTGGTCCACCATGTTTATTACTGACATGGACTTGTCACATTTTTTGACCTATGTTGAGCAAATGGAAGGGGAGAAATTGAGGAAGAGAAGGGGTCATGAGGCTAAGGGCCCATTTAGAGGGTACATTTCAAACGGGTGGTGATCCACAAAGGCCAAGGGTCCTCTCATGCTTCTAATAGGTAATTTTCCAATGACTTCCCAAGGCCCCAAGGTGTTGGTGTTGTGGTTTCTAATAAGGTATGTCCTAGGTGTGGTAAGGGTCATAAGAGGATCCATGCTTGAGAGATACTAATGCATGCTTTGGTTGTGGGGAAGTGGGTCACAAAATGGTGGATTGCCCTCTAAATCAAAACAAGGGCAAGGAGGTTCGTCCATGCTAATGCGTTCCCTTTGGGGAGAGGTGGCCGACAATATGGTGCCCCAAGGCACAATTAGTTTTATCCTTTGCATGGGAGGCAAGGGGTGGATGAGGTCCCTAATGTCGTTACCGGTATGTTGAACATCTTCGGCTATAATGTGTATGCATTGATTGATCCGGGTGCCACTCTTTCTTTTGTTACCCCCTTTGTTACCAAAAAGTTCCATGTTGACCCCGATTTGTTGCATAAGTCATATGAGGTGTCTACTCCCACTGGTGCATCTATTATTGCTAGAAAAGTTTATAGAAGTTTTCCTATTTGCATTTTGCATAAAATATTACCTTGTGATCTTGTTGAGTTAGACATGGTTGATTTTGATATTATTCCTAGGATAGATTGGTTGCATACACACTATGCTTCTATTGATTGCAGAACCCATAGGGTCAAATTCCAATTTCCAAATGAACCCATCTTTGAGTGGGAGAGTCAAGATGTGGTGGTCACTTTTGCATTAAATCCTGTAAGTTGATCTCTAAGAGGTATCTTTACCACCTTGTGAGGGTCAGGGATGTGGAGTCTAAAGTACTTTACGTACAGTTGGTTCCGGTTATAAATATGTTTCTTGACGTCCTTCTAAATGACCATCCTGGTGTTCCTTCTGAAAGGGAAATACACTTTATCGTAGACCTCCTCCCCAATACTCAACCCATTTCTATTCCCACTTACTATATGGCCCCAGCGAAGTTGAAAGAGTTGAATGAGTAATTGAGGGAATTGTTGGAGAAGGGTTCATTAGGCCTAGCCAATCACCTTGGGGTGCACCAGTGTTGTTTGTAAAAAAGAAGAATGGGTCTCTTAGGATGTGTATTAACTACAGGCAACTCAATCGAGTCATCATCAAGAAAACATATCCTCTTTCGAGATTTGATGATTTGTTTGACCAATCGCAAGGGGCTAGCAACTTCTCTAAGATTAATCATCGGTCTAGGTATCATCAAGTGAAAGTAGAGGAGCGTGACATTCCCAAGGTGTTCTTCCAGACTAGGTATGGGCATTATGAATTTGTGGTGATGTCTTTTGGGTCGACCAATGCACTGGCCATCTTTGGACCTAATGAATACGGTCTTTAAACCCTACCTTGATACCTTTGTTATGGTCTTCATTGATGATATTTTGATTTATTCGCATGGTGAGGAGGAGCATAGCACTCATTTGAGGGTTGTGTTGCAAATGTTGAGGGAAGAGAAATTGTATGCTAAATATGAAAAGTGTGAATTTGGTTAAGGGATGTTGCCTTCCTAGAGCATGTGGTGTTAGGGGATTGTGTTAAGGTGGATCCTAAGAAGACCAATGTGATTAGAAATT
Source organism: Solanum ossicruentum (assembly GCA_025774065.1). Lineage (NCBI taxonomy): Eukaryota > Viridiplantae > Streptophyta > Magnoliopsida > Solanales > Solanaceae > Solanum > Solanum ossicruentum. The sequence goes on from JAOTQR010083862.1 coordinate 31,275, forward strand.
GACCTAGACCATTGACTCCACTAGACATTAGGAGCTTCGTAGGCTTAGCAGGCTATTACCGGAGATTTGTAAATGGGTTCTCTTCTATTGCTTCCCCTATGACAAAATTGACTCAAAAGAAAGCTAGGTTTGTGTGGACCGATTAATGTGAGAGGAGCTTCCAAGCCTTGAAAGAGAAGCTTGTGTCTACTCCTATATTGTCACTATCGGATAAGCTTAAGGGATTTATGGTGCGTTATGATACTTTTAGAGTTGGTTTGTGTTGTGTGCTTGCAAAATCCTAAGGTGATAGCCTATGCTTCTAGGCAACTCAAAGTGCATGAAAAGAATTACCCTACTCATGATCTTGAATTGGCCGCCATAGTATTGCTTTGAAAATTTGGTGACATTATTTGTATGGGGTGCATTTTGATGCATTCACTAATCATAAGAGCCTCCAATATGTCTTCACTCAAAAAGATCTCAACTTAAGAAAAGGAAAGTGGCTAGAACTTCTTAAGGACTATGATATGAGTGTACATTACCATCCTGGTAAGGAAAATATAGTGGTGGATGCCTTGAGTAGGGTGTTTATGGGTAGTCAAGCTCATCTTGATGGTGGTGATAAGGAGATGGCTAGGGAAGAGCATCGATTGACTAGATTGGTAGTTAGGTTGGAGGAAGAGGACTATAGTGGTATTGTTGTTGTTGATGATTCTAAATCTTCATTAGTGGAGGAGATGATAGCACAACAAGATCTTGATCACTTCTTATTAGAAATGAAAGTCTTGGAAGAGAAAGGTGGAGATTTTTTTCCAAGGGGGAGATGGTGCCCTTAGGTAGCAAGGTAGGTTGTGTGTACCTTGTGTTGATGACTTTATAGAAAAGATCCTTGATAAGGCCCATAAATCTTCTTATTCTATCCACCCCGGTTCCACCAAAATGTACAGAGATTTGAGGGATTTGTATTGGTGGGGAGGAATGAAGAGAGACATTGCCAAATTCATTTCTGGTTGTCATAGTTGTCAATAAGTCAAAGTTGAACATCAAAGGCCGAGTGGCCTAACCAAAGGCATTGAGATTCCTCTTGGAAGTAGGAGGGAATTAATCTGATTTTGCAATTGTGTAGCCCAAGACTAGAAAAGGTTTTGATTCCATTTGGGTTGTGGTTGATAGGATGACAAAATCGGCTTGCTTTCAACCAGTTAAGACTACATATGGGGCTGAAGATTATGCAAGGATGTACATTCATGACTTGGTAAGGTTGCATGATATTCCTTTTTCCATTATATCAGATCATGGTGCTCAATTTACCTCACATTTATAGAGGTCCTTCCAAAAGGATCTTAGTTCCAGAGTTAAGTTTTCTACGACCTTCCACCCTCAAATGGATGGCCAAGCCGAAAGGACCATCCAAACCCTTGCGGATATGCTTTGGTCTTGTCTATTGGAGCTTAAGCATAGTTAGGTTGACTATCTTCTGTTGATTGAGTTTTCCAACAACAATAGCTATCATTCTAGCATCGGTGTGACTTCTTTTAAGTCCCTCTATGGTAGGTGTTGTAGATCACTGGTGGGGTGGTTTGAGGTTGGTAAGGTGTCCTTATTAGGACTAGATCATGTTATGGGGGCTCTTGGGTAGGTTAGATAATTAGAGAAAGGTTCAAAATGGGCCAAAGTCGTCAAAAGTCTTATGCTTATGTGAGGAGGAGAAAGCTTGAATTCAAAGTTGAAGGTTAGATCTATTTGAAGGTGTCACCCATGAAGGATGTGGTCTGTTTTGATAAGAGGGAAAGTTGAGCCTAAGATATGTGGGTCCTTATTGGGTAATGAGCAAAATTGGCAAGGTATCTTATGAATTGGAATTGCCTAGTTAGATGGATTTAGTTCATCCGGTGTTTCATATGTCTATATTGAGGAAATGTGTGGGTGATCAAAATGTTATTCTATCTCTTGATATTATGATTATGGTTGAAGATAATTTGACATATGAAGAGGTTTCGGTTCAGATTTTGGATAGGCAAGTGAAGAGGTTGAGAAACAAAGAGGTGGCTTCCGTTAAGGTCCTTAAGAGGAATCAACAATTTGAGAGTGCTACTTGGGAGGCCGAAGCGGATATGTAAAAGCATTATCCTTACCTTTTCCACTCCACTAAATTCTAAGGTATAGATCTAAGTCATTTCCACTCCACACAAATTCTAAGTATTGATCTAAGTCCCTTATATGATCTCAAGTCTTAAGTTCAGCCCTCATGTGATTGCATATGTTCATGTTCAAATTGACAAGTTCATGATGATTTTGCACTTATGATGAGATTTTTGAAAAAATGTTTAAGTGCATAGTTGTATCTCTATGTGGGCTAAAATTCCCATGTTTGTGTCTATCATATACATCTCTTTGACATTCAGGAATGAATGTTCCCAAGGGGGAGATATTCTAACAACCCAAAAAAGTTCCCGAAAATGTGCCTCAGAAGTATCCAAAATTGTAATTTTTTATATCTCAAACTCTATGTGCGATATCTAAAATTCGACTTCGTATTCTTGTTTAGGGGGTCATTTTGAGTAGAGAATGGGTCTAACCTCGATTTAAGAGAAAATGATTAGAAATTTCAATTTTTGTAATTTTCCTTATCCATAATAGATTCGAGACAGGTCCATGATGCACAGCTGTCGCGAACATATGTTAATTTTGCCTCTGTGACCGGTCCATATCCGAACCAGACATAGACATGTGCATTTTATTGCCAGTGATTTTATCTCGATCCAAGGCTTTCGAGTCTTGGGGCTAAGTGTTCCCAAACGTGAAAATACTTATACTTAGCCATTGCTCACAATCATATCACCCTAAACATTCCCCAATATGCATTCAAATATTTAGCCAAATATTTTACTCCTAAATTCAAGTCTCAGAAACTCATTTGGATCTAAGGATTCCTCTCAACCTTTAAGTCTCCACCCCCAATCTTCATCAAATTCGTCTCCAAAGCTAAGGTATGTGGGTTTCTTTCATAGGTTCCTTTCACCCATGATACCCAAGCTTCCTTTTACTTAACCTTGCAAGATTTAATTATGATTCACTCATGGGTCCTAATTATTATGAAAATCACTATTAAATTGTGACTGTTTTGCTAAGTTTTGAGCTATGAAACCAAGATCTATTGTAAGCTCTGATGAAGGGTTTTGATGTACATTGAAGGTTGTACAATGACTTTTCCAGCATGATTTTACGCATGAATTATAAAGTTTTACACTAGCATTACACACCCTCTGTGTTTGATAAAATGTCCGGTTATAGTTTATTAAGGAACTGAATGTCCAATGCATGTCTTTTGAGTTGAATGACTATATGATGATGAAATGAATATATGTATATGATATTCTCTATATAGCGTTGGAATGTGACCATGCCTTACTTTGGGGTTGCGTGTAGGGTAACCTTGTTGGGGGTTTGTACCCATCAACCTATTGGGGGGTTTATACTCCGGCACCATTGGTGGTAGGGTGCGACGATCCACCAACCTTGTTGGGGGTTTGTACCCATCAACCTATCATGGGTTTTGTACTCCGGCACTACAGGTGGCAGGGTGCAATGATCAACCAACCTATTGACGGGGTTTGTACCCTAATAAACAAGGGTGGTAGGGTGTGACAATCCACCAATAGCTTAATTGTCTCTTCTTACACATATGTTATATCCTATGTAAGCATGTTTTACTTAAGCATTAATCATATATGTCATATTGTTATTATGCTAGATATTGTCTATATCTATGCATTTTGACCATGAAGCCTATCTCTTGTTGCATTGCATCCCACATACTTAGTACATTCAAACGTATTGACGCATACTCTATGCCTACATGATGTCACCATATAGGAGCTGGAGCACCGCTTGATCATCCTTCTCCTCCATGTGGCTAGTTCGATTGTCCTACAAGCTTTTTAGTGAGTCCTTCATTTCGGGGATATTGCTTATGATCTCTTGCTCTGTATTAAGATTATCTTTGTTTTTGTTATGTATTGACTATGAGGGTGAGCCTGGTTGCTTGTCTTGGACCCCACTCTTATCTATGTAGTAGAGGTGTTGGTTGACATATTATGTATCTATTCTATGAGTCTTGACTCTCTTGTTCCTTGATGATATGATATAGAAGTTTACCCTTAGTTCCAGTTCCCATTGTTTATACTTGCCTATTACTGTCATTTTAATTGCGTCCGCAACCAAGGATGTGTAATGATATGCTATGAAGCTTGTTTGGGGTCCCTTCGAGTTCCCCAGTTGTTGGTCACGTCTAGGCCCTAGGTCCAGGATGTGATAGTTCCCAAGGGAGAGATATTGAAACAACCCCAAAATGTGCCCAAAAATGTGCCTCAGAAGTGCCCATAATTGTAATTTCCATACATCTCAAAATCCAGGTGAGACAACGAAAATCTAACTTCACATTCGTGATCATGGGGAAGAGCGAGTGGAAAATAGGCATAACCCCAATTTTAGAGCAACCGTATCAAAATTTGATTTTTCAAAGTTGGAGATAAACATAATCGATCTGCATCCCTGGCTCGACACGGCCAGGGCACAAACTAGTACATTTTGTTGCTTGTTTTCTTTACTTCGATGCAAGGCCATAGGTTTTTGGGCTTAAGCCTTACTATGCATAAAAATGGCATACTTAGTCATTTTTCAACCCCATTTCATTCAAGACATTCCCCAAAACCATTTGTAAAACTTAGCCAAATATTTTCACCCAAATTCAAGTGTTTCAAAATCATTTCCAGATTCAACAAATTCATTCAAGCTCAAGTTCTCTTTCAATTCTTCATTAAGGAAATCTCCAAAGTTGAGGTATGTGGGTTTCAACCATTGGGTCATTTCATTCATGGTTCCCAAACTTGCTTTTTATGTAAATTGTATGTTTTCAAGATGATTTATCTATGGATGCTTCTTAGTAGAAGTGATTTTAAACTAGGATAGGATTTTCATGAAAGGTGGACTGTTTAAGCATGCTTTGAGCTATGAATCTATGTTCTATGATGAAATTTGATGAGGCGTTTCAATGTATCTTACATGATGTGTTACCAAGTGTAGGTGGGCTGATTTACATTAATTTTTGTCACATGATTTCACTCTTGTATTGCATGATTTTGAACTAGCATTATACATCCACCACGTGTTTGGTAAAATGTCCAGTTAAGGGTTCTTGAGTTATTGATGGTCTAATGCATGGCCTGTGGATCAAGTGACTTTATGATGATGAAAGAAATATATTTATAAGTTGATTTCATGAAAAGTATCTGCAGTGTTACAAGTTGACCACACCAAGTTGAGGGGGTGATGTGCCTCAACCACTTTGATGGGGGGTGGTATGCCCATCTACTATGTTGAGGGGTATATACCTTGACCACTTTTGATAAGGGGTGGTATACCAATATACCATGTTGAGAAGTATATACCTTTACCACTTTGATGGGGTGGTAATATGCCCATCTACCAATTGAGGAATCGATACCTCAATCACTTCCCAATGGGGTGGTATGTCTTGGATTCCAAGTACTAGTTTGCTTGGTCTATGATGACGGTCTCTTCCTACACATGTAATATGTTCTACACAAGTATGTTTTACTTCAAACATTGATCATGCATGTCATATTGTTATTATATTATCCATTGCCTATGTCCATGCATTTTGAAGAGATTACCTATCTTTTATTGCATTGCATCCTACATACTTAGTATGTTCAAACATACTAACACATACTTTATACCTAAATGATTTTACCATATAGGAATCGGAGCTCCTCACGATCATCCGCCCCATGGCTAGTGCTGACATCTTTGAAGATAAGCCATTAGTGAGTCCTCAAAGTTTGGGGACATTAGCTATACTACTCTTGCCTTTGTTGTTTCTTAATGTTGAACTCTCTAGACTATGAGGGTGAGCATGTAAAGTGTCTTTGCCCCCGTTCAAGTCTATATTGTTAGACCCCGTAATTAGCTTAATGGAGGTCAATTGCTCATTCGGGAAAAATTATTGGGATTGAGGTATATTTTAAATTTAACTAATTTATGATGCGTGAGTATGGAATCAAGTGAATTTGGCGAGTAAAATTAAATTGAAGTCGGAAGTCCTTAATTGGATAGTAATAGAAAAGTTTGG